>CAUYQV010078867.1:0-12934 GCA_963574575.1 Galagoides demidoff
ATTTTTATGTTAAGAAGGTATTCACCTCTTGTATTTTTCCCTTGCTCCCTTTGTGTGTGTATTTTTAAGGACCTTTCTGGGTGTTTGTTTCTAGCTGAAAAGTTTTCAGTTGGAACTGTGGGAGTTTCTCTTCTTTCCACATGAGTCATAAAACCACACAGAAAGCTATAGACTCTTCATGTGCCTCATGGAATGAGTTGTGGGTATACCCGGAGGTACTGACTTGACCGTTCCTCTGGTCCCTGGTCTGCTGTCCATGGTGCTGAGCTGACTCCATGCCCTGCAGCTCTGAGCTCCCCACTTAGTTTTGTAACATCTGGCAGTTCCTGTCCTCCACCCTCATCCTACTCTTTTCCCATGAAGAGAAGAGGTTTCTTTATAAAGCCTCCATACAAACCCAGAGACGTTCTGCCTCCCTTCATGGCCTGAATTAGGTCATGTGCCCCTTTGTCATGAAATCACTGAGGTTTTCCCCAAAGGGAAAGGAGAGAAGTAGATATTGCAGAGGCAACTCAGTGCCTAATAATAAGAAAAAGACTCATTAGAGTTTAGCACTTGGCCTTTGAACTCAGAAGATTTGTGATCTGTGTCCTGCTTCTGGGGAGAAGAGATTCTCTTTCCTTGAGTGACTGGTCTGAGGATCAACGAGCTTTCTTTCATATTCCAGATTCTGTTGAAAAAGCCACCCACCTTCCTCACTGACCTGTTTTCAGTAAAAGGTGGTATTGAGCTCAGAATGGAGCAGACTCTGACGTTCCGTTGTCCTAGCAACCTGGGTGGTAAACATCAGCTTCATGCTGTTTGATGGGGATGCGGGGGCAAGAATTCGGAATTGGGGGATTTGAATAAAGCTGAAGCTTGGGTGCCCCAGTCTCAGCTCCAGACTGTACAGGAGATATTTAGTGTGATGTCCAAGAAGGACACCACTTCTGCCTCCACCAGGGGAGCCTGAGAGGGAATGGGTTGAGGCTTGGTTTAAAGGGAGAGTCCTCTGTGTCTCATTTGTATTCTCCTTTTGCAGCCATACATCGAGGCTGTTTCCAAATGTGAGGGCTGCTTCTCAGGATGTGGATCCTGCCTTTTAGCAGTGGGTGGTGCCCCCCTCCTTCTGAAGAATTCTCCCCCAAGTTCCTCTGGCTTCCTAAAGGACACATATCTGCTTTCCCGCCTCCTCCCTAGAGGCCCCCAAGCCTTCTCTGCAGGCTCCTACCTGCCAGACATCTCCATGTGAAGGCCTCTCTTCCCAGGGCTCATTTTCCCACTCTGCAGTTTCTCTTTGGGCTGTTTATCCTACTTCTATCACCACCTCCCTCTGATGACATCCAAATCTCTCTCTCTAGGTCAAAGGTTACTCCGGGGCTCCAACATCAGCATTTAACGGATGGCCTCATGAGCATTTCCATATGGGGGAGCCTATATATATCATAAACTCAATATTCCCCAACAGAATGCATCACCTATCCCCCAATGCTGCCCTCCCTGTCTCCTGACAGGCCGGAAACTAAGCTCAGCACAATCCTTCATTCTTTCTTCCCTCTGTCAATGCTCTATCCCATCCCACCAAAGGTAATTAATTAATTTCCACGTCCTCTCTGCATCTCTTGCATCTTCTCTCCATCCTGGGGCCCTTTGTAGTATAGATTGTGGTGAGCTTGAGGACTTCAGGGCTGATCAAAGAAAAATATATGACCACGAGCTTCCAGGACAGTGAGCTGTACTTGGGCGGCACTCTGACAGGCTTTAGGCAGGGAATCCCTTACAGTGAGAGACATTCTGGAGGCTGCAGCCACACCTGTGCCCCCACCTAGCTGGAAGGAGAGGGAGGAACTCCCAGAGAAGAGAACTAGAGGGGGCTTAGGCATTGAGCTGATGTCATTCGGTAGTATTGTGGGATCCTCTGGGCCACAGAGCTCTGAGGGGCAGCAGCAGCTGCAGCCCAAGATATTTTCCATCTATGTCTGGTGGACACTGGGTGCAGTTACTTGAGATATACAAAGCAGGCAGCTCTGCTGAACTCATGTCTATCTGTTGGGCTACATTTGAAACGATGGGTTGTGCAAAACTTTGATTTTGGCACTGGTGCTCTTTAAGCTAGTGGTCTCGGCCAACTCTGAAGAAGTAGACATGGAGGCCACTATTTAGGGGGTGACTTTGGCCCATTTGTACTATAAGGTCACCCTCCACTGGGGCCTGGACCACTGCATCTGTTGCTCTGTCCTGTTCTTTCCCATCTCAGTCCATTCTCCGGCATTACGGGGTGATGTCTTACTAAATTATATTGACTTAGTTACTCTGGTGTTTTCCCATTACTCTGGGTGAGGTCCCAACACCACATGGTGGCCTCCACCCACCCGCAGGTTGTACCTTTTTACCTCTCTGTGGCCCTACACTGGGAGTCTCCCCTGCTCTGCCACTCTGACCCCACAGCCACCTCAGCCCCATATCTTCCTGCCCACACTCTTTCCTCCCCACCCCAAGACCTGGCTAATTGTACTTACCCTTTGGGTACTTATTAGTCTCCTGGGGAAGCCACTAGAAACTTATTCTCTCACAATTCTGGAGGCTGGAGGTCTGACTCGAGGTGTCATTGAGTCAAGGTCCACACTTGCTCCGAAGGCTCTGGGGAGGAAGGATCTTTCTTCACCTGTTCTGGCTTCTGGCAGTTCCAGGTATTCCTCAGCTTTGTTACAGCTTCCTGAACTAAGACAGGATTATACCCCATCCATCCCGTCTAATATGGAACCCCAGGAGGCGGGTCATTTTCTTGCCTCCCTTTTCCTGATGTTGCTTGGGCAGGGCACAGGTACTCAGCAGGTGACCCAGATAATCAAGAGTCAGGGTGATTTTCTAGGCCGTGTTCCTCCACACCTGGAGGTGGGGGGCCTCATGAGACATGGACATAGGGCATGGCAGGGTCCAAGTGACCTATGGTAGAATGGAGAGGAGGCAGTGGGCTGGTTACTTTGCCAGGACACCCCTAACAGATGTCTCAGAGCTGCTGTGGCTCTGCATCTAAGTCACCCACTGGCACCCAGACAGACTGTATTTATCTCTCTTGGGATCGGCTTCTGCGAGCCCCAGCCCTTCAGCACTCAGATGGTCTATGAAAGGGAGGAACAGGGACAGTTTTCAGCTTGGGTACCAGAGATATTTTCCCCTGGACTGAATATATCCGACACAAAAGGAGGAAAAGCCATTTCATAGAACTACCTGATTTTCCTTGAAAGGAAGGACAGATAACAAGTGAGAACCAGTTCTTCTTCATGCTATGATTTCTCAGGGTGAAATGTGGCCAACGTGAAGGGGAGAAGAGGTTTCTCCAGGTCATGGAATGCGTGGGGTGAGGGTGCTTCCATTCCTTCTGGGTGGAATTTCGCGTTCTTCCGGAGCACTGAGACCCCACCTGGTGCTGGTGGCAGCCTGTGGTCTCCCTTGTGCCCCAGTCCGGTGCTTTGGGATAATCCCTCCTTTCCTCTCATGAGCCCATCTGAGTCGGGGTTGCTGTCACTTTCAAACAAACGACCTGGTCATATGGAGTCACTGAGCTTTGTTTAATGTTTTTTTGAAAGCAGCGTAGGGCTTGGCGCACCAAACGCCCCAAATCTCGGTTTTCATCTCTGAAAAACAGTGAAATGAAGCATCTGCTTCTCGCAGTGCTGAGGTCTCGGCCGCTAGGTGGCAGTGTCGCCGCGCGTGGGGCCCGGTTCCTGAGCCGCGGCGGGAGGGGACTGGGGAGGGCGCAGCCGATTTGGACCCCCACCTCCTTGTTGCACTGTACCCTGTGTTGGCTTTATCTCCAGCCGACTGCTTGCTACAGAATAAGCCCCGAATTCCATGTAGGAAAAAAGGGACTGACAGCATTTGGGTCTTTTCTCCTCCACCTCAATTCCCCAAAGTTGTTGGGAAGTGATTTCACCTAGGATGGGGGTTCCTGGCTTAGGTGCTGGGATCAGTGTGATGAGGGAGGTTCTGTTTCATTCCTCGAGGTTTTTTAGGGGTTTTATTTCACAGATTTTGAGGTCCTATTATCATCTAAAAGCAATAATTGGGCCCTTCTTTTTGCTTTGAGTGAAGTCTAGAACTAGCTCACACATTGGACTTATTTGGGAAGGAGCTGGCAGAGTTGGAGCAAATGGGAAAATGAGCAGAAGCTGTAGATTCCAGGAACCAGGAGAGAATGTGGGAAAAGCCTGGACACTGAAGCTAGAGCCCAATCTTGGCTCTACCCCTTACTTGCTGTGTGACCTTAGGCAAGTTTCTTGACATCTCTGTGCCTTCATTTTCTAATCTGTGTAATGGCTGCCATATTACAAACTTATATACTAAATATAGCATTCATAATATAATAATAGTATTCATTAATAATAGTATTAATAATATAAAATGAGAATATTCTCCCATCTCATAGGACTGTGTAATGAGCAAATGTATAAAGAGCTAGTACATGCTAATACATTTAGAACATGTTATTCAGCACATGTTAATTAACATGCTTATACACGTTAATACAGTTAGAACAGTGACTGGCATTTAGTAGGTATGCGACAAATTCCTAGTTATTACTATTATCACCACCACCATTTTATTTTTTGGACACCCCTTGATAAATTTGTTATATCTCTGTCAATATTGATCTCTTCTTTCTCTGAGATCTGGTGACACTTATATCAGGCAAGTTGACAGTAAAGATTTTACTTTCATTTATTGTTCACCAGTTTTTCTTCATGGACATGTCTTTTCTTCCCAATTAAGAGCAGCTCCTCAGAAGCAGGCCATGCCCTCTGCTTGGCTCTTCTCTTCACAGATCTCTACTTTCCACATCACTGGAACTTCCATGTGATTCACCTGAGAAATTAACTTAGACCAAAAATAGGCTCAAGGTTTTTGTTGTTGTTGTTGTTGTTTGTTTATTTATTTGGGGGGTAAGTGGAAAGGGGTTTTCAAGCAATTGGATAGTCAACAGGACCATAGAAAGGATGTTGAAAGCCATGCTGTTTAACCTTTAACCCTTAAAAATACAATCTTACAAATTCACCAAAGCAGGTTCTCTAGGGTGGTGGCCCCAACTTTTTTAGCACCAGGGACTCAAGGAAGACAATTTTTCCACAGACTGGGGATGGGCAGGGATGGTTTTAGGATGACTCAAATGCATTTATTGTGTACTTTGTTTCTATCATAGTCATATTGTAATGTATAATGAAATAATTTCATAACTCACCAGAATGCAGAATCAGTGGGCGCCATGAGCTTGTTTTCCTGGAAGTGGATAGTCCCAACTGGGGGCGATGGGAGACAGTGGCACCTGAAGTGTGTTGCTTATGTCCTCAGCTCCACCTCAGTTCATTGGGTGTAAGATTCTCATAAGAAATGTGCCATCTAGATCCCTCACAGCGCAGATCACAGTAGACTCCTGCTCCTACGAGCCTCTAATGCCACTGCTGATGTGAACAATGAGGAATGGCTGTATGTACAGATGAAGCCTCACTCACTCACCTTCTGCTCTGCAGTCCAGATCCAAACAAGCCATGGACTTGAACGGTCCACAGCCTGGGAGTTGGGGAACCACAGGTCTAGGGAACAGTCACAAAAAACTGGACACCATTTGTTTTCTCTTTCTCTGGTTACTTCATGTGTTGGAAAATGCAGTTGGACTTCATTAAAAGAAAATAAGAAAGAGAACTTAAGAAATAAGAAAGAAAAGATATGCTGCAAGTGATTTGGGATTTGCCAAGCTGGCTTGGGTTAATGGCATTTTATTGTTTATAGTGTGTATTCATTTACTGTGGTTGTTGCAACAAATTATCACACCAAGTCGGTGACTTAAAATAACTGACATTTATTCTCACATATCTGGAGGCCAGAATTGGCAAGTTGTTTCCTTCTGAGAGCTCTGAGGAAGAATCTCTTCTAGGCCTCTCTTCCAGCTTCTGCTGTGGCCAGCAATCCTTGGCATCCTTTCATGTGTAGATGCATCACTGTAGTCTCTGCCACCGTCTTCATGTGGCTTTCTACTGTGTCCCTGCATCTTATCTTTCTGTCCTTTCTCATAGGATTTAGGATGATTTCATTTCAAGATTCTTAATTACATCATCAAAGGCACTGTGTTCAAATCAGATCACATTTACAGGTACCATGGATTAGAACCTGAAAACATCTTTTTCAACAAATTATGTAAGGCAAGTAAAATTCATTACATACTGGGTGAATAAACAACTAAGTCTGGTGTTGTGACTCAATCTGGATCCTGGGATTATTACTTATTTCCCACCTCTGCCATCCTCAGCTTTGGCCTCATTCTCAGAGGATGGGCAGGGGATATGTAAGTGCGAGAACTGAAGTGAGGCAATAGGGAATGGTGGGGACTGTGGCAAGCTTTAGCTGCAAGTGTTAGCTAAAGAGAGCAGTAGTTATGCTGATCAAGCTGGATAGGAATACACACCCAACCTAGTGAAAGCTTATTGTATTTTTAAAGAAAACCCAGAAATCTGGATTTTGTATGACTAATTAAATTTTTAGAAAAACACTGAGTAGGTAAAATAAAATTTGTATTTGATTTAGTCAGAGTCCGTGGAACCTGCTATTATAAAATTTTTATTTATTTATTAAATTATAGCTATGTACATTAATGCAATTATGGGGCACAATGTGCTGGTTTTATATACCATTTGAAATATTTTCATCAAACTGGTTAACATAGGGAACCTGCTTTCTTAACCTCTGGCCTAAGTATTGGGAGGAAGCTGGGGATTGTGATGTGAACATATTTCTGGTGGGTTAATGCCTGTGTCCTCAGGACTGGCTCAAGGCAAAATGAAAATGCAGCCCTCAGTTCAAAAATCAAATAAAAAGTGCCATTAAAAGTGCTAAAATATAGGGCAGCACCTGTGGCTTAGTGAGTAGGGCACTGGCCCAAGAAACCAAGGGTGGTGGGTTCAAACCCAGCCCTAGCTGAACAGCAACCAGAAAATAGCCAAGTATGTGGCAGGCACCTGTAGTCCCAGCTACTCGGGAGGCTGAGGCAGGAGAATCGTTTAAGCCCGGGAGGTTGCTGTGAGCTGTGTGACTCCACAGCACCAAGGGCAACAAAGTGAGACTCTGTCACTACAAAAAGAAAAAAAAAATATGCTAAAATATAAAGTCTTTTTTTCTTCCTTCTGAGATCTTCATCAACTTGTCATGGTTTTATTTGCTATTTAATGCCATTCTGCAAAAGAAAAATTAAAATCTTATATCATAATATACTTTTAACTATTAATCTTTTTTATTGTGCAAGACCAGTTTTAAATGCAACTATAAGAACAATGAACTCATATGCAGAATCTTCAAAATTATATAATTTGTATTTTGTAGCTCATGCATGCACGGGCGTTTCATTGTCACCAGAGTAATGGAAACACTGCACAGAACTATTTTCATTTTACTTTTTGATATGCCCACATTCCACCAGCACCCTCTGTCTTCAGCTTCCTGGTGAGTAAGGAAGGACTGACAAGAACAGGACCTATGTATTGTTCAGTCTGTGCTGTTTCTTGTATGTCATCTTTTTCAGCATTATGTAGTTGGCTAATACAGGAAGGAACAGGAATAACAAAGGATAGGGTAGGGCTCCTTTGCTGGTTGTGTTTTGTACAACATCTTTGCCTTTTGTTCTGAACTGAGTTCTAGTTTGAATGGAAAGCGTGGCTTCTCTGAGCTGTCAGTGCCCCTGCTCGCCTGCCATGGGTGCAATGTGATTACCTGTGCTCACCTTGAGTCCTGCTGATCTCCACATAACGTAGGTCCCCTGGAACTCTGCACTTTCGGGGCATCGTAAGTGCTCTATGTCTATGCAAAGAGGGCTGCAAAGAATGCATATTTGCACATTTCTCCTGTGCATGCATCATCGCCCTGTTAGATTTCACCTGCAAAGCACACATGCAGAGATATAACTTAAGAATTTCAGAGGTGAAGATCATGACCGCAGCGCATTAAACCGAGCACAGTTCCTGCTGAACTTGGTGCCCTGTGGGAGTGCGCAGTTGGCCTGTCATGAAGCCGGCCCTGTCCATCCTTCTGTTTCCTCACTGCCTGCTGAGATCATTTTCAAAGACTCAGTATCTTAAAGTAAACATGTTAGTCTTTGGGTGGATGTTGGTTTATTTTGGGTCCTGGATTCAGAATTTCTAACTTCTGTTGCAGGGCAACAGCTAACATGTCTGGTTTGTGACCTCAGGCGTATTCCTGATCTTTATTTTTTATACACCAGTGGTGTTGAGAGCAGTAATGGCGGTAAGAAATCAGTCTAGAACTGGTGCAAGTTGTTTCATTTGAGAAATAGAGGAGGTTTTGGTGTGACTATCCTAGAAATTCCTTCTTCTTGTCAACATGGTACCATGATGATGCTTTGGGGGATGTCCCCCACATTTTGGCTAATGTGGACTCTGGGAGGGGAGCATGATACTGGCTGAGCCAGTCGGAGCAGGACATTACCCTAGCTGTGGTGATTGGTTCAGGAATGAGCACACGACCATCAGAGACAAGGAGGTACACTGAGGTTTTGTTTTCTGCAACTTTGAGAAATAGACTCTGTCTAGTTCTCGTTGGGTTTGAAGGAAGGAAAGGTGAGGCTTGGTAACGCTCATCTCATCATGACATGGAGAATAAAGTCAGCCTCATGGGAGACAGAACAAGGCGATGGGTGAAAATGAATCTTTAAAATAAATTACTTTAAAATTTATTTTTAGTAAGATTCACTCTTTTTTTTTTTTGCAGTTTTTTATCAGAGTTGGGTTTGAACCCACCACCTCCAGCATATGGGGCCAGTGCCCTACTCCTTGAGCCACAGGCACTGCTCTAAGATTCACTCTTTTGGGCATATAACTGTGAGTTTTTGACAAATGCGTGGAGTTGTGTAAACATCAGCACAATCAGGACACAGAACAGCCCTGTCAGCCCGTCTCCAGTTTCTGATCTCAAGACCCTAATCTCCCCAGACCCTCCCTGATCTCTGGCAATCGATCTGTTCCCTATCCTTCTAGTTTTGACTTTTCTAGAGTGTCACATAAATGCTTTTGTACAGTATGCAGCCTTTTGAGGTTGACTTCTTTCACTCAGCCTAATACAGTCAAGATGTGCCCACACTGTTGTGCCTATCCATCATTTACTCTGCCTTACTGCTAGGTGGTACTGCATTCAGCCAACGTGCCAGTTTCTTTCTTTTCTTTTCTTTTTTTTTTTTTGAGACAGAGTCTCACTTGGTTACCCATGGTAGAGCGCTCACAGTTATAGCTCACAGCAACCGCTAACTCTTGGGCTTAAGTGATTCTCTTGCCTCAGCTTCCCAAGTAGCTGGAACTACAGGCACCTGCCACAATGCCTGGCTATTTTTTTGTTGCAGTTGTCATTGTTGTTTAGCTGGCCCGGGGCTGGGTTCTAAGCTGCAAGCCTTGATTCATGTGGCCCGTGTCGTAACCACTGTGCTACAGGCACCGAGCCTAACGCACCACAGTTTATCCGTCTACTCATTGGAGGTCATTTGTGAAAACACATAGTGATGACATTGTTTGAATGTGGATCCAGCTGGACCTGAAGCCAGCCTATGCCTAGACTTTCTCTGACTGCTGTTAAATTGTAACTTTGTTTAGACTTGCATGGTTTGGGGGTCCTGTGAAGTGAAGGAATCATTTTTAATTTCAGTAATGGCTAGAGGAAGGAAAGGCAAGTCTGAATTGGTGAGAAGTTTAGAGTAAACAGGCCTCCACTATGACAGTTGTATAAATGTAGTTGCACAGTAACAAGCCACCCTGCTGGGCTACTCATGGTGTGTCCCTGAAGGGTGGCAGCAGGTGATACCCCAATTGACATAAAAGGAAATTGAATCTCAGGGGGATGAAGCGACTTGTCTTGGTACATAAATTAAGCGGCTGGCAGACCCGGGGCTCCAGCCCGGGTGTCTCTCTGCCTCGCATAAGCCTCTGTGGCCTCCTGTTCAGACGGTGGCAGAGCTGTCAGGATTACTTAGTGGATTTTCCTCTCTTATTTAAACAATCTCCAAGGTGTCCAATTTAGAATAAATATAAATGGAAATTAGAACAAGGTCATCAAAATTTCCTACTGTTTAACAGCTGACGGTGACTATAGGAGGTCAAAATTATTGTCACTAAGCGATCTATATAATCCATTTAATAACACTCTCTCTGCATCTGGTGCTCCGTGGAAATCTCTCATGTGGGCTTAACAGCTCTTCACTTTTGTTTCTCTGAGTGTCTTCATCTCCTCTTTGCTAACAAAAGCACGGTTTACATTAAAAAAGTGCCGTGCAATTTGTTTCAACTTTTTAGGTGGGCTGGGACCACCACTATCCACGTTGTAAGCCTGTATGATGTTGTATTTGTTGGTTATCACTAGCTGCTGGAAGAAGTGAACTCCCTACAGTGGTTTAACATGGTAAAAGGCTGCTTCTCACTCATGTCCAATGTTGATGTTCATGTTTGGCAGGCGACTTTTTCCACGCATAGATTCTGGGGCCGGAGCTCCTTTTAGTTTAAGGCTCAGTCATGCCCTAGGGCCTCTTGCTTCTCAATGGTAGAAGGTAAAAGCTACACACATCGATAGAGAAGAGGCTGGAAAAACTCCCACCTCGGCAGCTGTGGGTAGCATGATGGGTGGGGAGATTTTTGTTTTTCTTTTTTTTTTTTTGAGACAGAGTCTCACTATGTCACTCTGACTAGAGTGCTGCGGCATCACAGCTCACAGTGACCTCCAAGTCTTGGGCTTAAGCGATTCTCTTGCCTCAGCCTCCCAAATAGCTGGGACTACAGGCAATCACCACAACACCCCGCTATTTTCTGTTGCAGTTGTCATTGTCGTTTAGCTGGCCCGGGCTAAGATTTTTGTTTTTCTTCCAGGCAGATGGCCATCTCAGCCACAGATGTGATACCTTATTGTCTAGATTGAGGCCCTTCCACTCCCCTGCAATCCCATGCTCAAATTTCCAGTATTTTATTCTGTGCTGTCCTCTCTCACTTGGCTGGGTTTGGGTTCATGCAGACAAAGTCTACTCATCCTTATGCATGGACGTGGTGAAAATAAAATGGTCTGGGATAATGAGTCTTAATAGTGTCCCACTCCTCTGTAAGCTCTATCTCTGTCCCTGAAGGCAGCCACGTCTAGCCATTTCTGCTTTTAGTTTTTGTGATTACTTCTATAGCTCCTTGCCTACCTTGGACTTTTGAGTTAATACGTTTAGACAGCAGGGCTCTCTGTATAGAAGACTAGGATTTAGTTGATTTATGCAGCTCCTTCACTTTTATACCATTTAGGGTCATGTTCGACTGCAAGTAACAGACACATTGGTCATGATGGCAACTCGTCTCAGGCAAGCAGGATTGTGTATTATTTATTCTCTCATCTCATGCTGAGACTGGCTCCTCTGTCTTCCTGAATCATGGGCTCTGAGTATAACTTTGGTCCCCATGGTTGCACAGTGGCTACTCTATTTCCATCCAGCACTCACACTTGGAAGGCTGGCATTTCTCTGGAGGGTTAATTCAATGTCCTTAGAGGAGAGTTGACTTTTTAGGAGTTACTGGGATGAATACCAAGCATTTTGCCTTTTAGTCAGGACTGGGGCATTGGGCCTTACCACCCAGGGTGAATGTCCTATTATAGAAGTTAGTGACTCCCCTAGCCAGCACCCCATTTTCCACTCCTGTCCTCACTGTATGTGCCAACATGGAGTCAAGAGCCTGTCTGGGGTCCCAGTGGGCAGAGTTACCCATAGACCAGTGTTTTCAACCTTTTTTTGAGACAGAGACTCACTTTGTCTCCCTGGGTAGTATTCTATGGCATCATAGCTCACAGCAACGTCAAACTCCTGGGCTCACGTGATCCTCTTGCCTCAGTCTCCCGAATATCTGGGAGTATAGCCGCCTGCCACAAAGCCTGACTATTTTTTAGAGACAGAGTCTCACTCTTGTTCAGGCTGGTCTTGAACTCATGAGCTCAAGCAATCCACCCGGTTGGCCTCCCAAAGTGGTAGGATTCCTGTGTGAGCCACCATGCCTGGCCCTTTTCAACCTTTTATATTTCACGGCACACTTGACCCTGTAGTTAAACTTCCTTGGCACACTTAAATTATGTTGACCAATAAAAGAGTTTTTTTTTTTTTTTAAAAGGAATGTATTTACTTTGAACTTCTTTCAAAAAGAATTTAATTAATGATTGTTAAGAATTTTCGCAGCACACCTAAGATCCCCTCGTGACACGCCAGTTGCAAATCCCTGCCCTGGACCTTCTGCAGCATTTGCAGAACATTCTAGTTTAAGCTCTCCTCTTCTGTCTTGCCCGTCAACTCCCTTTTATCTATATCCTATCTTCCATAAATTTGTTGAAATATTTTATTTGCAGATGATCCTCCTCCATTTCTCTAGGTAATAGGTTTCTTTCTTTCTTTGTACTTTTATGCCTTTATTCATCTGGGTTTCTGTGGAGATGTGAGTGAGTGTGCTCAGTCTGCCACTTAAAATTAAATTCTATTATATAGCTTTCTTTCAAAAGGAAGAACGTCACTATTTCTCTTAGATTGAATAAGCAACACATGGTTCATTCTAGAAAATCTGAAAATACATAGAAAAATGCAGCAGGAAGTTGAAAGGCATCCATAATTCCCATATGCAGAGCCACACTTCCAGGTCAGGGTCCATTTGGGTTCTGGCATAGGCAACTTAACACAAACTAAAGATAACTTGGAAGACAGAAAACAGGGAAGTAGTGCTAACAGAATTTTGATAAAGAATAGCAACCTCGGCTTGGTGCCTGTGGCTCAATCGGCTAAGGCGCCAGCCACGTACACCTAAGGTGGCGGGTTCGAATCCCCAGCCCGGGCCCGCCAAACAACAATGATGGCTGCAACCAAAAAATGGCCGGGTGTTGTGGCGGGCACCTGTGGTCCCAG
>CAUYQV010078870.1:0-24228 GCA_963574575.1 Galagoides demidoff
CTTCTTAAGTTCCCATGGCTGCTCAGTAACAAGACTGTGTCTGGAATATGGGTCTTCCAGGACACTCACATTTCTGGGTCATGTTATGATGATTTGTTCTTGCCTGAACTTCCATTTGTCTCTCTGGGAGTCTGGATTGATGTGCCTGCTCAGGCTGGACATACCATTGCTCAGCATTTAAAACACAACAGACTCTTTTTGCTTTTGCTCTTCACATGCTAACCATGGAGTACAAGATGGAACTGCTACTCACGGCTCACACTGATGACAATTTCATTAACTCTGTGCTGTTGGGCTTCGGCAATCCACTCATCTCATAATTGTGCTAAGCTCATTCTGGGATAAGAGTACATGAAGATTTTTGAGCAGTTAATAATGAGGAAGCCATTGTTAAAGATTCAATAAAATTAGCATTACATATTCATGAACAATGAAAAGAACTGGCATTTGAGGTGCCAGGGCAGAATGAATGCAGTGGTCCTGGCCAGTGGCCTCCTGCATTTACAAAGTTATCTTTTACGGGCTACCTTGGATAGTAATTTGGATAGAGCTGTCTTTGAAATGGCCTGGCTATAAGTGATAAACATCCTTTACCTAGCAAACAGCCATCATAAACTGTGGGCTGGAGGCCCATGCAAGCATGGGCAATGTGGTACCTATAGCAAACAAGGGCTGAAGAGGCTCTTCTCTGATCTTCTTTGTCCTTTTCTGCCCCACAATTACTTTTTGAGCTCTACCTTGAGCTTGGGGTATAAAGGTTCTTTTCTTTTCTTTCTTTCTTTCTTTTTTTTTTTTAAGGTTCCTTTCATAATATGAAAATGTTTTCATTCTATTAAGTTAAAAGAATATATTTTGGTACCATGGACAGCAGATGCAGGCATGGATTCGTATTTGTTAAGATGGAAACTCAGGGCAATGAAAATCTGTGTGCTAACAATTCTGGGTTCTGTGTCATTAAGACTTAGCCATGCAAGCGAGTAAAGCTATTTTTCTTCTGATTTAGTTTTATTAGACTCCTAGAAAGAGGGAGGTTCCGATAACATCTCGTTTGAAGAGATCAAGCAGTCCTGATAAGTATGGTATAATTTCACCCCATCCCTCCACAGTGTCCACCCCTGTTGTAGAATTAATTGATATGCCAATAGTCAGTCAGATTTTCCACTTGTGAAAATATGTGAAATGAAAGCTCTCTCTTAAGAAGAACCCTTTATTTCCTTCTAATTTTCTTTTGGGTCTATTTCCTAGCCTTCAATCTTAAGGAAAAGAATAATAATACCTTGCCTTGATATACTTTTTCTAACCCATTCAAAGTGCATCTGTACTTGTCAGGATCTAAGAGGATTAAACCAACAAAGTTTATTTCTTGCTGACACTATAAAGACTGGTGGGGGCACCTGATCTCTGCCATCCTCACCCGGGGCCACCCTTGGGCAGTCCTTGTGTCTCAGGAAAAGAAGAAGTGCCAGATTTGTGCCATAACTCTTAGAGCTTCTACTCAGAAGTAATAGAGATCCCTTCCATGAACATTTTATGAGCCAAAGAAAGCCACATGGCAGGGGTAATATTAAAAGTAACAAAAATGCAATACTAACATGTGCTGAGGGAGCAAATGACAACATTTGTTGAGCAGCAATAATGCTACCAATGCTTTCTTAAATTATCTGTTTTATTTTGAATTTTTATAGTAGCTATGTTCTGAGAATAGCTGAAAGAGAATCATAGATTTTATTCCATGCCTTCCAAAATAATAGTTTCCAAACTTTCAGACTTCACAGAGACATATTATTTTTAAATGTAAGGGGAGAGGGATATGTGCACATAGATATGGCTTTGTTAACTTTCACCACCATCATTTTATAAAAGAAAATACAGGAATTAGAAAATTTTGAAAATTTAGGCTTGGTGCAGTGGCTAATGCTTGTAGTTTTAGCACTCTGGGAGGTCGAGGCATGTGGATTGCTTGAGGAGTTCCAGACTAACCTGAGCAAGAGCAAAACCCCATCTCTACTAAAAATAGAAAAACTAGCCAGGCTTTGCGGTGGGTGCTTATAGTTTCAGCTACTTGGGAGGCTGAGGCAAGGAGGATCACTTTGAGGTTGAGGCCATGACACCCTACCTAGTGTGATGAAATGAGACTTTGTCTCAAACCCCCCCTTTTTTGACAATTCAAATGTAGGAAGTGTATAATCTTATAATAAAGGTTAGTTCTTTAGGTACATTTAGCTTTATGAAAAACTCTCAACAATGCCCTTAAGTTTTTTCATTTTCCTGATAACTTTTGTAATCTAGTATTTGAGAACTTCTGTTCTGAGAGGTTACAATGCCAATTGCCAGGTAATGTGAATTACTTGTGCAGGGCATACACACAGGGAGTTTAAATTTTAAGCAGATAAGGTGTAAGAGTGGATGCAAGATTTAGCTAACTATGCAAATAGGAAGTAAACTGACAGGTTGAAGGATAAAAAGTGAATCATTGGCTAGTTTAGAGAAGGGTAGACTGAACAGGCCAAGCTAGAATGGGGAAGGAAAGGAGGGGTGAACATCAACCTGGTAAAAGATTGGGAGTCTAGGCAAAAATCGTGAACTTGGGACTTTTCAAACTCCATGTGAAGAAGACAGCTTGGGAAACAGCAATAAAGTGAAGAGTGGGAGGGGTCCTGGTATATGCCTCATATTGGAAGTATTAGGATAGCCAAATGCTTGGGTAGGTCACTGCCGATGGATGCCTTTGGTCCCTTGGAGCATCTACAACTCTACAGTCATGGTATCTGCATGGAGAAAAGATGTTTGAGATCATAGTGGTCTTTCTGGCTCTTGAAAATTCCACCTAACAGAACGCCTATTCCACAGAATCAGCAAAGAAGGCTGCAGAATGAGGTTGAGCTGCTTGAGAGGAACACTTTTCTTTGGGATAAAGCAGAACTTGGTTACCAAGTCAATGCAAAAGTAAGGAATGGAAAGGAGTTGCAATTAGTTTGTGGTTTCTATCTTAAAATCAGTGATGTTGATGCTTGCACACACCAGTGTGCTAAGACAATCTTTTTCATTTAGATAGAGGAAATAGGAAACTATCAGAGTATATAGTACATGTATGTATTATCTAATTTTTTAGTCTCCTCACTTGTCCTGAGAAAATATGAACCATTAAGGAACTACCACGAGAACATCTTCTTTGCAGAGATCTTTGTATTTTGCAGACAACACCATTAGAATCATTAGAAGCCATTGCCTTGGATGTTAGAACATGTTGATTAAAACCCAGACCAATTGTGGGACAGAGTTGTAATTCTGGAAAATGTGAAGTGAATTAAGGCAAACTGATCTTTTGAGAAAATTAGGCAAAAACACTTTCAGACATCACAGCATTTTGTACAAAGAGCATACAGAAATTCAAATTTATAACTCCTGAAATTTACCATAGACCATGTGGGAAAAGCATGTATAGAAACATCTTTACTCCAAAAAATGAAAAATAACAATTTGGGGTGGCACCTGTGGCTCAAAGGAATAGGGCGCCAGCCCCATATATACCAGAGGTGGCAGGTTCAAACCCGGCCCCGGCCAAAAACTGCAAAACAAAACACAAAAACCAATTTGTTCTTTATTAAGTATGGATTTTATTAGCCCTTCTGTTAAGCTGTCAGGTGTCCCAGAATCTCTGGTACAAAGAGGTTCTAAATTCTGGTTCTTGGAGCTTGTACATCCAGGTAAAGCAAAGTTTGCACAAATACTACTCTCATGGATCAGAATGAGCCGTGGGTCCTGGTCTGCCTTTATTCATGTTGGGTCTTTAGGGAAGATACCTAATCTCTTTAGGTTTCCACTTCCTCATGCTCAGAATCAAAGAGTCAGATTGGATGGCCTCTAAATTTTGTTCTAGTTTTATGATTTCAGTAATTCATAATTCTCAAAATAGAGAAGTTAAATGGGTTCAGGCAATACTGTATAAATTTCCAAAATATTCAAGTAAATGAATGATAGTTCAATTTTGTGCCAAGCCAAAACCCTTTCAGAATGGCCTGTACCTTTTCTGGATTTTCTTTTTCCATTCTTTTAACTCAAGATTTTTTGCTGTAAATAAAAAGTCCTTTTTAAAACCGAGCCTTCTCCTGCTGTCTGATTCATTCAGAGATGTTACAACCCACAGCTTGAGAGATGACATTTCCTTTCATTTTGGTGAAATTGTGATGTCACAAAACTTGAATTGATGCATCCCACTGAATTAAGCAGAAGGAGCAAGATAATTACAGATGAGAATGTTCCTATCCATAAACATATGTGTCTAGGTAATCAGCAATGATGGGAAAGGAAATACAGGCAAGGCACATGGGCTGTGGCTCGAGGCAAATGCATTTTTAGAGAGAGCATCCTGTTTTAAAATTGGAGCAGATACTTGACTTGACTCTATCCCAGGAAAGAAGCCATTCAGTATTATCTGCATACAGTGGCCCACCACCAGCTAAATTATACCACTTGTCTTTTGGCCAAATTCATTAATCTGAGAGGTTCTAATATTCCTTAAATTGGATTTCCCTTATTATAAAGGCAGTTATCTTTGTTTGTAAATTGTAACTTCAATAGAAAGCTTGTGTCTAGAATCCTGGGTGTTCTTACAGAAGAATTATATTCCATTTCATGGATGGTGGGACTGTACCTTATAAAGAAAAAAAAAAGCTCATTTTTCTCTCATATAGATTTTTCTCACAATGAGGATAGATTGACATTGAGAAATACATACTATGTTAGCATCAATTCAGGAAATGTTAACAGAATTGCAGCTTCATGTGAAAGAGACAAAAATGACATAGGTGTTTTTTGTCTTTTACTTTTGATGTGAACTCTTAATGACAATGCTGAACATCCAATGTTCAGTAACGTCGCTTACCAAGTTAAAACATGAGCAGTCTGACATGTTGGTGAAGATCTCTTCAATTTTCACCCTTCTAGAGAGGGCTGCTGATTGTTCCCAGTGGCAGTTTTTAGAGAGCCTTAGAGCAGGACAATCAATCCAAAGTTAGGATGGAAAAGTTAAATTATATAGAATTTTGTGTCTTCCCATCACTGGAGAGACAGGGAAGGTTTTATTATTGACACGCTAGCTAAGTTTTACCTACATGTCACACTTGAGTTCTAAATACACATCTGTTATTGTTTCTCATAATTCAATTATTTTTCTTGACTTCAGTATTTCTTAAGACAGCATAACATTTTACCTACTTGGGAAGCATGAAACATTTCTTTCATGTTTAATATTTTCTCTTCTTTACTTTTTATTTTTAGTAATTTTGCTTTTCAGGACTATTGCCACATCTGTCTTTTCTATTTCTATAGCCTGCAGCCAAGATGAGGTTGTGTTCGACTACACGTGCAGTTGTGGCTATGACCCCTCCAGTTATCTTCCTGCCTCCAGACTTTTCCTGATCCAATCCATTTTGCACATTACTGACAGATTAATTTGATTAAAGGACCATTTTATGTCATTGTTCTGCTTAAAAACCTTTAGTAGTTTTCAATTTTCTATGGAATAAAGTTTGGAACTGTTGAGACTGGCATCAGATCTCTACATTTCTCCATCTTATTCTCTCTACATTCACCATATCAACCC
Source organism: Galagoides demidoff (assembly GCA_963574575.1). Classification (NCBI taxonomy): domain Eukaryota; kingdom Metazoa; phylum Chordata; class Mammalia; order Primates; family Galagidae; genus Galagoides; species Galagoides demidoff. Next base: position 5,606 of record CAUYQV010078870.1, read on the forward strand.
TCGGATACACCCAGTCTGGAAACAAGAAAGTAGAAGTTTCTCTGCCGTATGTTAAAGTTACTCATCCTGTGGGCCTTTAAATAAATTTTTATAGATTTTCAAAATCATAAGGAACACCAATGGAAATATAGTGAAAAAATATAATGTGATATCTGGGATGGTGCTAAGGACTGAATGATTGTATTCTCCTCCAAGTTCATACATTGAAATCCTAACCTTCATTGTGATGAGTATTAGGAGGTGGAATTTGGGGGAGCTAATCATGGCATGCAGGTGAAGCCCTCATGAATGGGATCAGTGCCCTTTAAAAAGATGTGGGAGAGGGAGGATTTCTCTTTCTCTTTGCCATGTGAGGACACAGGGAGAGAGCAGCTGCCTGCAGATAGGAAGGCAGGCCCTTACCAGACACCAGATCTGCTGGCCCCTTTTGGGCATCCTAGTATATCCTCACTATAAATTTCTATTGTTTAAGTCACCCTGTCTATGGTGTTTTTGTTATGGCAGCTCAAAATGGCTAAGACAGATGAGATCCTAGAATGAAAAAAGGAATTATAGATAAAAACAAAGGAAACCTGAAATAATAATAACATAACAACCAGTAATGAATATTGATTCATTAGTGGAACAAATGTGCTATACTAATGTGGGTTGGGAGCAAGGGAAGCTGCGGGCAGAAAAGAATATTTTTGTACTATCCTCACAACTTTTCTGTAAATCAAAAACTATTCTAAAATTAAAGTCTGGTTTAAAAATGTGAGAGTAAGGTAAGTAGGGGAACCCAGATGTGAAAGACAGAGATAGTAAAGTACAATTTTAAATGTGGTAGTGTGAGCAGAAAAGACTCCTAAGCATCTGTTCTTAGATTAGGAAACTTATGGAGGTTCTGAAACTTCTCTGCAATTTCCTAGGTGTCAAGTGACCAAGACTACCTTCACACTTCCCTCGGCTTGAGTAAACTTTAGACAGGGTTCTTTTTCACTCTAGATCCCTGTTCTCCTTTTAGAAAATTTGCAATTGTGAATTATTTCTCTGCCTCTTGAAGCTGTAAATATTCTAAGATCTAGGAATATCTTTCTCAAGGACCTGGAAGCCATCTCTTTGATATATAATCATCAAGAAAGATAGGCCCCCCATTTTCCGTTTCTATAGGAGGGTTAGGAGCCTAACTTTGGTTTACATTTAGCCAGCACAGGTGACCTAATCCCATAGACCCCTCTCCTGCTAACATCCCTCCCTAACTCTTCCATTAATTATCTCAACCCTGTTCTGAAAAATTCTCGTATCTTTTGTTTCAGTGGAGTTGAGTTCATCTGCTCACCCTTATTATAACAGTTTTGACTCCTATTGGAGGAGTGTTAGGGAAGTCTTCTTTGCCTTTTCTGACAAGTAACCAGTGAAATTATTCTTTCATATCAGGAGAATATTCCTGAATGAGGCTGAGAAAACATGGTTTAGGTTGGCCATATCAGTAGAGACATGAGCAACTGTGAGTTGAGAGTGTAGAGGATTACTTTCAGAGGCTTGTATGTAAACTTAGGAAAATCCATTTGGGATACTGATGGACCATAAAATGTTGCTGTCTTGTTAAAGTATATATAATTAAAAACATATATCTTTTCTTTAACACATTTGGATTTAGCATGTTAGGCTCTAAGCTCTCTGATGAGGATTTTGAATGGAAGTTCAAATGAAAATGAATATAGGATATTCAGGAATAATCTGGAACTTTCAGATATCTCTGATACTTCATTTCCAAAATTTATAATTCTGGAATAATATAACCACAACTGTAATATAGTTAGGAAACATGCATATCCCTTTGAAATTATTTATGTCAAAGAGTTAGCAAACTGAAACCTATAGGCCAAATTGGTCCTAGCTTCTTTGAAAATATAGTTTCTTTCTTATTCATTTACATACAGTCTAGGGCTATTTTCATGCTGCTCTGGCAGAGTTGAGTACTTGCAACTGAGGTTGTATGACCCTCAAAACTTGAAATATTTATTATATGACCCTTTATAGAAAAAACATGCAACCCCCTGGTTTATATCACCTCCCTCCAAATTGAAGCATGCTCCTGAAGCTTATATGTCTTTCAAGTTCATGTGGTGGCATTCTCAGCAACTGCCTCTTCTTTTTGTTTTGGCTACTAACTCCCAACTTGGAGTAAAAGAGCCCTGAATTCAGTTTGAACTGCTGCTTCCTCAGTTGTAAAATTGGGATAAAGCTGCTTTGCCTGTTTATCGGGGAGTTCTCAACATCAGCTATGTCTGAAGTCCGAAGTCTTTCCCACAGCTAAAGCCCATGCATGACCTACCTCTGGCTATCTCTGTTTTCACATCTGAACCTCTCCTTCTTTCCAGATTCTCATGGGCTGTGCCTCCATGGTGTGATTTCAATGTGTTTCAGCCTTACAATTTTTGCTCCTGCTGTTCCTTCTGGTTGGAAGGCTCTTCCCCTGTGTCTTCCTAGACTGTCCTAGACTGTCTTATTTAAATCACTTCCTTTTATCCTGCTTTGTTTTTTATCACACTGCTTGTCATTAGTGACCTTTTATATTTCTTTATTGCTTCTTGCTTCCCCTCAAGAGTTTAAGCACCATGAGGATAACATTTTGTCTATTTTAGCTGCTGCTGTATTCCTAACACTGAGAACTGATGGATACATGGCAGGTATTCAATAAAAAGGCATTGGATAAAGAAAAGGACATGAGAGTTTGCATATTAACTTGCTTCAAAAATCACAAAATTGGATGAAAAATGCTTGCTTGTTCTACTTTTTGCCCCTGCAGCTGCTAAAACGGTCCTTCTATCTTTCCTCACCAATCTCCTCCTTACTGGACCCCCTGCATTGGTCCCTGGCTTCCTTTCATCCACTTTCTCTCACCAGCTTTCCATCTAATTTCCAATCTCAGCTGAAAACTCATTGTTTCCCTCTTGCTTCTTAATCTCCGATCCTTCTCCTGTAGTCTGTAACTCTGTCACCGAGAGTGCATCAATGCATCAGCGAGCAAAGCTGTTCTGGAGGTATGAGACAGTGACACAATTAAGCAATGACTAAAAGATTTAAAAAGTCACAGCATCTTGTGAGCTATTATTAATTTAGAAACTATCAAAGAAGCTCAAACGGCATGAATTCTGTAATGGCTTTGGAGAGCAGAATCTCTGGCAAACGCTAAAAAATGCCGTACAGAATTTGAAATGGGTTACTCCCCTTGGATAATTCTTCCAAATCATTTCTGACAAATATATTAAGACAAGATTGGGAGGGAGACCCTGGTGGGAGGAGAGCCACAATCTCTATTGTTCTGATTCTCCTTGATTTCTGTTTCTTTCCCCTCTGTAATTTGGTGCTACAGAATTTAGAGCAGAAATAGCTTCCTTCATTCAGTCCCTGGCCTGGGGGACTACATTGATCCCCTAACTTGGGTTCTTTTGATATTAGATTAAGACATTCAAAAGGATACTTTAATAGGAACTCAGGAAAACAAAGAACCCTGACCACCTCCGCCATCACCACTACCACTATCACCATCACCAAGCAACAAAAGGAAACAAATGAATTAAGATAGGTCTAGGGTGAGTGGATAGATCCGCCCAGGTCTTTTGGGGAGTCTAGTAGAAAGAGCACCATAAGGGGATATCTTGTTTCTCAGTACTGTGATTCTCAAGCACTTAGGGAACAGATGCCACTATCTAGCCTCACAGGTGGAATACCTGAGGGAGAAGGAATTTACATTAAGTGGAGAGAGAATCAGGAACATGTATGTGGATGAGTTTAAGTATAACCAGGGAACATCTCTCTGCTGATCTCCAGTCATGGCTGCTAAGAAACACATGCCAGACTCTTAGGAAGGAGGCAGTGGCCAGAAGTGAGTCCACCTATGGGGATTAGAAGAACAAAGAACCTGGCTCCTCAATGCTCTAGAGCTTTGTAGTAGAGAAGGATACAGGTCCTTGGCATGGGGCTTATGGGATGGGCATGGTGATCACTCACTTTGATGCAATGAGTAATTGGAGAGCAATTAGGATATGGCCAATATTAAAAACACCAGAAAATATATCATTGCTGTAATCTAGGAGCCATCTGGTCATGCTCAGGGGGACAGGGGCCCCACAATGCTCCTGATACCGTACAGATAAGTGATCCCTCTTGGACTATCTTCAAAATTGGGCTGGGAAAGATTTACAGCTGCTGGACCTTCTCCCAAGACCCCAATAGTGTTTGATTTATTGCTTCATTTGTATTTCTGGAGCTCAAGTAGATTTCCAAGTTTGTGTTGGGGAAATGAGGGTTGGACAGAGAAGCTGTTGGGTTTATAGGCAAACTCAGCTTCCTGAGCACAGAAGTCTTGTTTCTGTACCTTCTGTCCATCTTACACTTTACCTACGGCCCTTTGGCTTCTGACACAGAAGCCATTTCTAATATCTCAGGTATTATTTCAGTACTTGTTACTACGTGTCTAGTTCTATAATATCTACTTTTCTAATTTATTTAATACTTCCCAAATTCCAGGAAGTAGAAGTCATTATGATTCCAATTTTATTTGCTCAAGTTCACACAGATAGTGGTCTGGTCTGACAGACAATACAACCTAACCATGTAAATGTTATTCTACACAAATCTTTTAGGTCATGATGAATAATAGGACTTAGTACAGGGTTTAGCCCGTGTAGTACTCAAAAAATGTTAAGGAACTTTTTTTTCCAAAATTATACAAATAAGACAGGCCTGCATGCTTAGAGCCTCAACAGCAACTTTTTATCAGCCTTCTAGAGAACTATACATGTGGAAGCTAGGAAAATGCTTTAGGTCAAACAGGTATTTGTGTGGCCTGAAATTATTTCTTAGAGTTAAAAACAGATATTCTCCCATGTCAGCTAGTTCTGAAACCAGACATATTGGTCAAGTTGGCAGTGTGGAAAATAAGTTTCAATTCAGTCAAGTTTAAAAGTCTATGTAAGGTGCCATAAGCCACCCAGATTTCTCCAGACCCCCTTCCATACCCCCTTCCATACTCTCTTTGCTGTCTTGAAAGTTCTTTAGGCCCCTCCAACGTGCTTTCCTGGCAGTCATCTCATATCCTCTTGACCATATACCTACAGCCAGAGAGGGAAGGCAAGCCCCCCTTCCCCAACTCAAGTCCTTCACCTAGACTTTATGCTATAACAGGCTCCTCTTCAATAAAACCGGTCAAAGTTTATATAAGAGTTGCTTAATTTTCAGGGTCTCAATCCACGTAGCCCCTTTTTCCAAGTGAGATAACTTGTGAAGGTCATAAGGAACCTCTTTTTACCTCTACCTCTCAGGGATGTTCAGAAGTCAATTAGAGCTAGCAAAGGAAATTACTTCTTAAACAACAGAGTTTCCTTAAGTTCCTTTAGTCTGTTGGGGAAAAGGCAGGGGAAGGAAGGTGGCCAGTTAGGGAGGGCTGGATGCTGTGCCAGCATCTGTCCTTCTTAGGCACCTGTTTTACCTAGAGGACTGGTTGGAATAAGCAAAGGATGAATTATTACATTCCCTCCCCTCAGGCAGGGCTAGTATAATAATTCCCCAGCCCCTTCAATTTCAGATTCCCCAGGTGTGCTTGGAGCAATTATAAGTAAAGAAAACACCCAGTGCTCCTGCACTAATAAATTACACAGTGCTCACCTAATTAATAAGGTAACAGTGCCCTGCTGAATTATAATCATGAGGTAACCACCATTTAAACAATTCATTCTTAAAGAATAGCAAATGGACCTGGTCTCGGGGAGTGCAATAGGGAGGCCTGTCACGGGACAGAAGGCAGGCACGCCGAGTGCTGACAAGGGTGATGGAGTGCAGAGGCTAATGTTTCCTGCAGTGGCCTGGGAATTAATGACTCTGAGCCTTTCCAAGCATCACAGTGCTTTGGATAATCTTGAGCAAATCATTTAGGCATGCAAAGTCCAGAAGGATCAATCTCACCGTTTAAATCAATCTCACCTATTCAACGCTGATCATTTTCCTTCTAGGGGTGGTGGGAGAGACTCATGCCATGCCATGATGCATTTAGCAAAACAGTCACCAATAATTATGGGAAAATGAGGCTATCTCCTGAAAATGTCTTCCTTAGCAAGTTCTGGTGATTTGGAAAGGTAGCATCAGGCCTGTACAAATATCGTTTTGTCCTGAAGCCCTCCCACTGATGCATTATGGATAACAACAAGATTATAGCCTTTTGCTTTCTGAAAACATCCAGTGGCTATCTGTCAATTCAGGAGGGAGGCTGTGAAGATTGTTGTTTGATTTTAATATTTCTGTGTTGAGACTCAGCAATGACGGTAATAAACCGTAAAATTTACTCCAGAGGCTGCCTTCCTTGGAAGGCCCCTATTCAAAGATTCATGCTCAGAAGCCCAATTCCGCTCCTCTCCACAAAGGAAGGAAAAGTGAGATTCACTGTTTTTAAAGAGGACATAACTGTTAAATGATCACCTTGTGGGGGTTTCCTATCCCTCCTAGGTTCCTTCCTTCTCTGCATATTTTCTTTCTTTCTTTTTTTTTTCTTTTCTAATTAAATCACAGCTGTGTACATTAATGCAAGCATGGGGTACAATGTGTTGGTTTTACATACAATTTGAAATGTTTTCATCAAACTGGTCAACAGAGCCTTCACGGCATTTTCTCGCCTGCTGTTTCTCTTGAATGTTACACTTTGTAGTTTATGCTGATGTTAAGGAACTCTCAGGACACGCTGTCATTGTGAGGAGCCCCAGACTTGCTCTATTCATAACTGACCCTCCCTGGAATGATCGAGAATGCCAGATAACACGCAATGGTAGGGATTTATGCATGAGGAAGTTGATATTTGCTGGAATTGGGACTCTCAGAATCTTTGACCAGCTGCATTCCTCCTCCAGTATTTCAAAAGGGGCAGATATCTCAGAAAATCCTAATCTCCTGATGAGTTAGGCTGGATTCTTTAGAGCCAGGAAAACTCTGTCTGCCTGACATTGGCAGCTCTGAAGTACAGTTATGAAACAGCTTACCTCTTGAGTAAGTCTCAAAGTACAAGCAAGGGCAAACCCTAGGGAAAGTACGTTCAGGAAAAAAAAGGCAACCGAGAATGGTCACCCCATTGTCTGGAACAGAGCTTGCCTAAGCGTTGAATTGTGCCTGCTAAAAATTAACATGTTGAACTCCTAACTCCCAGTACTTACGAATTTGGCCTTATTTGGATATAGGGTCATTGCAGATGTAATTGGCTAAGGTGAAGTCATTAGGGTGGAGTCTAGTTCAATATGACTGATAGCCTTACAAAAGCAGAGAATTGGACACACACACACACAGGGAGAACACCATGTGAAGATAAAGGCAAAGATCCAAGTGATGCTTTCACAGTCCAAGGAACACTGAAGATTGCCAGCAAACCACCAGAAGCCAGGGGAGGAGCATGGAACAGATTCTTCCTCACAGCCCCTGGAAGAACCAGCTTTGCCAGCACTTTGATCTCATATTTCTGGCTCCCACAATTGTGAGACAATTAATTTCTTTTGATAAATATGTCCAGTTTGTGGCATTTTCTTATGGCAACCCTTGAAAACTTGTTCAGGTACCCACGACAAAGCTTCCGGAGAAGTGGGACCACAGAGACCTCCTACTCCAAAGAAGTTTTTGGGGATAAAGTCAAGCACTTCAGGACAGCTCTTGACACACATTTGAAGCTTAATACATTTGGCTATTGTGATCACATAATTATCATGCCTATCGTTACATCTGTTTGAAGATCTCTCCCATCTCCCCCTCTGTGATTCTCACCACAGTTAGATTATTAAGTCCTGACGTTGGTTGAGAGCAAACTCAGCTGTGCAGAATGATTCAGTGGTTCATAAACCTAAGTTTTAATTTCAGAGCTGAGTTAAGGAGATCGGAGCTGCCTTTGTGCCGGTGTAGAATGGCAGGATGTAATGCAATGTAATACACATCCACTGGGAGATGGCGCGAGAGTCGCCTCCCATAACTTAATCTTTAAAGCTACTTATGGAAGGCTTTTGTTGAAACAGACAGGGTTTCCGCAATTAAATTACCATACGTTAAAAAGGTTTCATTATGGCGTGATTCTATTATTAAAATCGGCAGCAAATTGCAGTGTGGGCTGCCTGGCTGCAAGCCCGCATTACTGAGACCAGCATTCTTTTTAATAGGTGAAAGAATATTAACCTTCAGGAAGCTCTAAAATAACACGTTCTCAAGAATATGCAAATGGTAAGTTGTGCTCCACAACTCGTAGAAAGTGCAGAATATCCACTGAGGAGACTGATTTTGTTAATTTATATGGCAGGCTCTAGGCTGCTAGTAACTCCACTCTGCCCAGGGAGGGACAGAGGCTGGATGGTTCAAAGCTGTTGGGATTAGTGAAGCTTTGATGCTGTTCTAACCATAGGAATGACAGCTGCCCCAGACCTGTCATCTCTACCAGCCTTTATCAGCCCACCTTCCCATCTCAAATAAGGCATATTTCTTTCTAAAGATGAATCAGACTCCAGAGAATCCTAGCGGACCTAGACAAATGGAATGCCACCTCAGGGGTTTGTCATAACTCCCCCGCTGTGCAAACCTTCCATGGTTGCCAGGAGTTGTTTTGTGGTCTTGGGTTGGGAGCTGGTTTGAGGTTGCAACATAGAGATGCTTAAATAAATACTGACCCAAATTTGATATGATTTTCTGAAACCAGTGGTCTTGCTTGACCAAATTGACCTTTCTTTATGTGTTTCTATTTTGAGGTTTTTGTTTACTACAGTCCACTGGAAAAAATCTTCCCAAACTTTTCAAAGCTGGTTTATTTTGCACTTGCTATTTGAAAAAAGTAGCTGTTGGGAATAATAACCGAAATAAAATTATATCAGACAAATGGTTGTTTCCAACCAATGTGCCGGAGGAAATAATCAATAGCTCTAGTGTTGGAAAATCAAATATGTTGACATTAATATTACTATTGTTTCCTCTTCCCACTAACATTTTAGACTGAGCCTCTAAAGCATTTATTGTTCAAGGGTAGCAATCTTATTTCAGATGTGTTTTTGTAATTCAGCATTAGTATTTTATAAGCTGCTAATTGTTGTCTCCTGCGTACGGTATATAATTTCATTAGAGTTTATTTGCAAATGCGTGTATTTTTTCTTCTCAGTAATAGAAGGTCAGTGTATTTTAATGTATTAATCTGTTTCTGTTTGCATATATATTTTTCTCTGCTCATAATAGGCTGTCACTGCATTTTTGTATATTTATTTATTTTATGATGATGTCTGCTATTAGCTAAGTGTACACATTTTATTTTCAAAGCATAATTTATTTCTGTGCATTTAATATATGAAAAATTTATTCATGAAACAAACATCCAAAAAGCACTAGCAAATATCCAACTGAAGTCCTTGTGATCCTGGCCCACAACTATGGGCAATAGTAGTGTCCATGGTGAGAGTCTCTCCACCCACAATGGCTGCAGTCATTGGTGATAGTCATTCCTGTCACTCGAGTTGTGTTTTCTTTAGTCTTGGCAATATTGTCACGTATCCTGCTGAAGGTGCTTGGCACTGCCTATCTCAGTGATGTGTTTGCCCATGTGGAAAGGCTCATCAGCTCAGATTTTTTTTGAGGCAAGGATGAGAGGCTTTCAATTTAAATAAAAAATATTTATTATATTTCAGGCACACAAAATCTGGTTAAAAGAATAAGATTTTCTCAAGTTCTTCCACCCCCTTGGTGTCTCCCCACCTCCCTGGTCTATCCCCAGAGATAACTGCTTCCAACATTTCTCCCACTGCTCTAGGCAGAGACAAGAGCCCTTGTGGTGTTGGCAACTGGGAAAAAGGAGGGGATGGGCTCTCTGAAGAAGCTGAACAAATATTGGGAAGAGTTGAGGCTTACGGGCAGGAGTTGAGCTTGTTTCTATTAATAATTCTTTGGCTATTTCTAGTACATCAGGTGGCTGTCTGTCTAACTATGCATCCTATGCCTTTGGACCTCAATTCCTTAATGGAATGATTTTTGGACTCATCTCTATTGACAATTTTGTGAAAGACGAGAAATAGACCATCCTTACTCCTGCACTCCTACCAATTTTTTCTTATTTATTCTTTTTAGATCTTGTATGGCCTATCTTTATGATTTCAAATAATAGCTTAATAGTCTATTTCTTGATATAACAAATGTAAACAGTGTATCTTGCCTCCTTATTTTGTAAAATGAGACTTGTGTTTTTCTTTTCCCAAATTCCATCAGCTAGACCATTGCTTTTACATTAGATAGGTATAGAATTTCCACTTCCTGAGACTGTCTTCAGGTGGGTTTATTTTCCTTTTACGTTCAGTGGGTTGTTTCAAACTGGACTTCTTATTTCAGCATTTGGAAGTTTTCTATTTTATTTTCCAAAGCTTATTTTCTAGCTCTCATTTTTTTCTAGTTTCTTCTTTTGGAACTTTGATTAGATAAATATTGAGTATCTTGGAATAAAGTCCTCATCTTTTTGTAATTTTTCTCTGTGTTTTAGGATGTTTCCTTTTTTTTTTGTTTTGCCTCTGTGTCTTCCAATGTATTTTTTACACTGATGATCAAAGTTTTCACTGTGAGTTCTCTCTGATTTTTTTTATAGCATTCTTTCCTAATTTATGACAAGTTTCTCTTTTCCCTGAGTTTACTAGAGATCTTTTAAAAGTTACCTTTTCTTTCCTAAATGATTTGTATATCCTTGGGGACAATTTTACCTTGGTTATTTTCTACACTGTCTGGAGCCTTTTGATTGTTCGTGTTGCTATTTTAGTACAAGGTGGATGGCATGGGCTTCCTCTGGCATGGTGTGGCTGTGCTTCTCCAATGGGGCTTGGGGTTAGGCAAGTTCAGTGTTTGCCTGCCAGGCATGTCAGCCCCAGCTCTCCCCACATGGCTTCTTCAGAGAGCTGGTCTCCTGCATTTTGTTGAGCGAGGCTGCCCCGGCATTGGTGCCACCTCCTCTTACCCTGCACCTAGCATGGCCAAGCTCATGTTGAACAGGAGGAGATGTGCCACCTTAGCACCTAGCTTCTCTCTCTAATAAGACAGAAGACAAAGAGGGGTGGAGAGTAGGAACCAAGTTAGGGCTAGGGACTGTTCCCCCGTCAGAATACATGGGGAGGAGCCCTAGTGAACTTACTCTGACGTGGGCTCATTTGCCTTATTATCATATAATTAAAATCGCAAGTTTCAACTCGTGGGTTGTTGGGAAGTTTTGTTATGTAACCTCAACCTGTCAATTACCCCAAAGGCTGGGGCAATAGCCAATCCTGTGGGGGGAAGGCGGGACAGACTAGGTGGCTTAGTTAGCTTGTAAAAGGTTGTGTGTTCCAACTTGGGGTCTGTTCTTCCCTTAAGGATAGGGACTCATCTTGCTCTTCAAGGTGTATCTTCTTATTCTCCTTGTAGTCTGTTTGCCTTTGTTCCCCAAATAAATGAACGTGATTGTGATTGTGTTTCTGATCATTCCATCATCTGCCAGGCACCAGAGCTCATTCTTGGCACTGGAGCCTAGAACCGGTGAACATCCACCTCCAAAGGGAACTAGCAGTCCCCTGAGGCCAATACTGTGACTGTTAGACTTTGCACAGAGTCATACATACATAGATGTGCTGCACAGATGCGGCCTTCCAATAGAGCTGATTTAGAATTGGGCTCTGTGGGTAGAGTGGCCCCTACTTTCACCGAGCCTTCCTCTGCTTACGTTAAACTTCAGTATGATTTGGGACTTCCATCTTTCAGAAATTCAGCAATGTCTTCTTGCTAATGAAGATTGAACACCTGTTCACAATGCACTCTTGGATTTATTTTCCTTTTGTGCAGCGTTTATGCTATTTCATTGTGATTTCTTTTGGAGAATGTGGAGGTAAAGGAGTGAGCTCAGTTTATTCTCAGAAGTCCCCTGTGAGGTAGATACAATTTATGACCATCTCAGGATGCAGCCCTTGGGAACACTGGCTTTTCTACACTTTTTTCCCTGCTTCCTTAACAGCAGAGCCCAGATCTACTTCTAGGAATATGTTTAAAATGAAAAATGCACTCTTTTGTTATGGAAAATTTGAGCACATACAAAAGAGAATAGTATGATGAACCTCGATGGTCATCACCAAGTAGCAACAAATATCTCATGAGCAATCTTGTTACTGCTTTATTTTTCTTCATTTTAGCCCCTTCAGTGAGTTACTGAAGCAAATCCTAGACATTCAATTGAAATAACAACTAGAAATATGGGAATAGATTTTCAAGCCAGAGCACTAATGCTACTTTTGTCCCTCTAGTCATATACCCGCCATTAAGGGAGTGAACTCACAGGGTTGCTGATGTCTGGACTGCTATCTATGGCCTAGATAGACCAAGGAATAGAAGGGATAGCTGAGAATGAATTTTTTTTCTATGATAGGGTAAGTTATTCAATTAATATTTACAAATACCAAGACACAGTTAAGTAGAATATAGTAGTTTAAAAAAGATTTATAAATACAGCTCTTCTCATCACACTTCGGCCATAGATCTGTTACTTGATTCTTGTGATTTTTTTTTTTACTCTGGGCTTCTTTCCCTGAGTGCAGGAGGCAGGGATAAGAGAGAGGGAGGAGTATGCAAGCTCAGTGCTAGCTGAGGCCTCCTAAAGTGACTATGTTAGGGATTTCCATGAAGAGCTAAGGGTGGCCCTGATAGAAAAATTTTTCTGAAGGCAACTGACATCCGCCTATCCTTAACCTTTGTTATCTAGTCTAGAAAGAAAAAATTCTACCTAAAAATAAAAAGAACCCAGTGACATGTATAGTATCAGATGTGTCTCAGTGTGAGCATCCTTTCTTTTAGCTTCAACTGTCATGTCTATATTAAGAATCCCCATCCAGCTCTCATTTTGGCTCAGATTTACTACCCAAGTTGAGGCTTTTTAATCTGCCTCTTGGAAGCACCTACAACAATACCTAGTATATCATAAGTAATCAGATATTAGTATTTATGGACCATTAGACATTTCCAAATAGGTATTATATCAGAATTTAAAATCTATTCTAATCTCCAAGCCCTGGTTCCACAAGTTGCTAGCAGCACCCTTGCCCTCCATGGTTGAGCAGGTGCTCCCTGTGCATCCACAGGGACCAATGTTCCTTTGCATTTTCCCTCATCCACACTTTTAAATTTTCACGCCCACTCCCTTAGTTCTCCTTTCTGGACTGGTGCAGCAGCCTTCTGCCTCGTCTTCTTTGTATTCATTCCTCCTGCCTTCTATCCTGGTATAAGTGTCTTGGAAATCCACCTGCATTGTCACTCCCTTCTCATGCATAGGACCATAAGCCTCAGCGACTCTCTGCTGCCTGCAGAAGGAAGTCCAAACACCTGGGTTCTATACATTGAAGGCCCAAGGTACCTTTCCAGTCTTCAGACCACCTACTTCAACTTAATCATTCATTTATTTGTTTTATTTTTCCTTCATTTTTTCAATCCCCCAGAAATAAGCCCCATCATGGCAGAAGCATTTTTATCCATGTCAGCTGATGCATCCATCCCCACTACTTGACACAATGTTTGAGATATAGAAAGCGCTGGATAAAAATATATTGAATGAATGAATGAACAAAGTGTTTTTCACTCCTCTCTGTAATTCTACCCAAGTCAATTGGAATTATTTGCTATTTACTCAATGACAAAATGATATGTCCTACCTCCTCATTTTGGCTTCTGCTCTTCTCTCCCTTTGGGATATTCCCATCCACCCCATATCTACTGGTAAGATGAACCTCAAAATCTACATTCTGCACTCTGCTCCCCTGATTCTGCCCTGTGAGAGTCCCTGAACTTCATTCGGACAATCTCAGAGTGTTTATTGCATCTTGCCCTATACACGTATTGTGGTTATTTGTCTGTTATCTTGGTTTTCTATTAAAAATTGAATTGTAAGCTCCTAGAGAATGGGAAGTATGTTGCCCACATTTTAGAAGGAGGATGCTTACTGTTTTGTCTTCCACACTTGTGTTCACTGGTAAATGAGAAGTTGAGAACTATAAATATTTCACCCTTTTTTTCCTACACTTACTCTCCAAATCCCAAATACGTTCTTTATAATGTCAATCATTGACTGGCTATCAAGTTTTCTTCTATTTTCTGTACATTATATATTTATGATGTGGTAGAACTCATCACCGGTTTGGGATTTGCTGACCCAACACGGTGTGTTTTTAGACTCAAACTCCTATAATTGACCCTTGGGTTTCTGTTCACTCATTGTTAATCTGGATAGATATACTGTACTAAAAACCAGCTCCAGCTCTGAGGAGAAACATTATATGGAATAGCTTCTGAATTGCATGGCCTTAATTTGAAATTAGATTAATCTCTTTAATGTGTAAAACATGGGAATTAAGGAGCCAGCTCTGCCACTTGCTAGCAGTGTAACCTTGTTCAAGTTACTTAATCTCTCATTGACTCAGCCTCCTTTCCTATGGCGTAGGGATAATAATAGGCCTAATTTACATGTTTATTGTAAAACTCAAACAATTTAATAGAAATAAATTAATTAGAATAGGGCCTGGCAGCTGTAATTAAACAGACAATAAAAGTTTGTTACTATTATTGAGATAAAATCTTTGGAAAAAAGTTTACTTAGGTACCCATCCAGTCTGAACAAGAACTGTATACCCCTGAGTTAGATGTGGCAGAAACCACCATGATCTTTGTGATTGGAATCTTTCTCTCAAAAATTTTGGGAAAGGCTTTAACTCTTAATGTGTCCTTGGAGATCTTTCTGATTTGACCTCTGTTTATATTTCTTTTTTTTTTTCTGTTTGTATTTCTAACCAGCCATGTTCTAATATTTTTTTTTCTTCCTCTAAACTGCTATTATTTCTTTCATCTTTAAGCTTTCCTCAGTCCACAACCTTTATCCAACTAAGGGTTATTTCTTTAGGAATATCTGCCCTGATAGCCACTTTCTTCACCCCTAAAACTGGGTATATTTCCTATGAATTCTTATAGCCAAATATGATATTAAAAGTATTTAATAATTAGTGCATCATGGATGTAATCAATAAGATCTTACCATACTTGTGGCACTGGAGTAAAGTCTTGGGAGCTCCTGGCATCATTCCTTTAGTTACTGGGTTGTGAGGAACTCTTGGGGACCTAGAGAAGCTGAGGAGTCAGGCTGATAGAGAGAGGCCTTCTAGGAGCTCAGAGTAGTAGCTATACACCAGGTGGTATGGACATAGTACAATGTGTTAACAGCTGAGCTCCATGGAAGCTCTTACCATGAACTAGGCTTGGTTATGGCCTACCATGTTTCCTTTGGTAATGCCCGTATCACACCAATGCCAATGGCCTATTTCCTTATACATGTTCCTGCCAAAATTTGAGTCCTAACCAAGGCACTTTATTAAAGACTTAGATGGTCTTAGATTGGGTTAGTGCCACTACATCAAGTAACAGGCACCTCTGATGCCCTGTAAAAGATCCCATAAAAGCGGAGTTTCAGTAAGATTGATTTTTAAGAATTGATTCCAGGACACCAGCATGAAGGAGAGGGGAGGGTGAAAAGAAAAAAAAAAAAGTTCCAAGCAGAGATGTGGTTTCTAAGTTTCTGCAATAGGGAATGGGGTTTAATTCTGCCTGGCCTCCTTGGTAGTGAGCAGAATTCCTCTCCAGATTGTCTCCTGGAACAAGGGAGGTTGGAGCATTTATTCTCAGGCTCTCATCCCCCTTGAGTTGAGGGTTTCTGCTGGCAGCATGAATTCCTGTACTTCTGGGTTGCTTATGCGTAGACAGAAAGAACTCAGCAGCCTCAGAAAAATTCCTGGGACATAAAGTAGAAAAGTATGTAGTGCATGCTGGAGGGGCAGGTCAGTGCCGTGTGAGTCTATACTTGCACACCACACTGGCCAATGAAGTTGCAGCTAGAATCCATGGTAGGAGGAAATTTGACACAGGGCATCAGAGGTGCCTGTTACCTGATGTAGTGGTACTAAGAAGCCCAGATTTTTTTTTTTTTTTGCAGTTTTTGGCTGGGGCTGGGTTTGAACCCGCCACCTCTGGCATATGAGGCTGGCGTCCTACTCCTTTGAGCCACAGGCGCCTCCCAGAAGCCCAGATTTTATGAACATTTAAAAAACATCTTGCTAGGTTTGGCACATGTAGCACAGTGGTTATGGTACCAGCCACATACACCAACGCTGGTGGGTTCTAACTTGGCCTGAACCAGCTAAACAACAATGACAACTGCAACAACAACAACAAAATAGCTGGTGTTGTGGCAGGTACCTGTAGTCCCAGCTACTTGGGAGGCCGAAGCAAGAAAATTGGGTAAGCCCAAGAGTTTGAGGTTGCTGTGAGCTGTGACACCATGGCACTCTATCAAGGGTGACATAGACTCTGTCTCATAAAAAAAAAAAGTCTTACTAAATTCCATGCTTTTCATGTTCTTTCTTGACTTTTTCTCAATACCTTCCTTCTGCATACTCAAGAATTTAACAAATAGATACTAAGTACCTAATACATGTGAGGTTTTATTAATGGGTCCTTGGTAGGGCAGTGATACGACCTAGTCCCTGCCCTTCACAGAACTTCATAAGTTCAGGTCCTGATTCACTGCCATATAAATGGCTTCAAAGGATTGCACATTTGGTAAAAGACTTGCAATTTTGATGAGATAGAACACTGGGTGGGGATGACAGAGGTCAGAGGTTGTCATTCCAATTCCAGACCTTGATCTTTCTCCTTCTATACCTAGATTTCCTCACATCTTGAATGGAAATTACGCCATCTGTCTTTTCTTACTTTTGTACTATGTTGGGAGGACAAAAGGAGGTAATGCCCACATAAGCAACATATTAAACAAGCCCGAAGTAGCACTGTCAACACATGCCATTTGAAAATGTGAACAGATGAAATAAGAAAACAGCTACAATAAATTGCAGAATCTAAAATATCCCCTCACTCCTTCCAATTCTGACACTTCGAGGGTAAAATTTATAAAGTGCATGCTGATCTCAAACTGTAGAACAGGAAGGTTTATTGTAATGGAAACCCATTCCCTAGACCAAGGCCTTCTGCAGAAGAGAAGGGTGCACTGCTTACTGTGCACCTGCTCTGTGCCAGCACGGGCTTGGCACTTCCCGTGTGTGATCTCCGGCAAGGCCGTGCACGATGCATTTTGTCCTCAGTTCCTGCCTCCCCTTATGACATCCTCAGAGCCTCTGTGGGGTTCTTTGCCTCTCTCCTTTGTCACTACTTACTGCTCTCTTGTGCCTCTTATACAGTGCTTGAGGGATGTCAGGCTTCCCCCCTCCCTCCTTTCCATCCTTCTGTATCTCTTGCCTTAGCCCCTTGCCTTGTGTTAGGCTCAAGTATCTAAAAATAGTACTTCCATTAAGGAATTAATGAAGGATACATTCGTGGGACATTGTGTATGAATTCAAATAGTAATTCTACAGCTGAGATTTTCAGGCAATACAGCAGTTAGTGGGAGGGAAATTTGGAGGCCAAAGTGGATATTTTGCTACTTCTCAAGTGATACCACTGTGAAACCTTTCTACAGTGGTATCACTGCTTGCCCTGCTTACATTATAACATCAAGCGACCCATGTGACATTGCTGGACTTCATGGCAAAGGTAGAATTTCCATCATCATTATCAGTTTTTTCATGTCTGATTGCAGTAAGGCAATGACCTTTTCAGGTCTTAAAATGGGACATTAGCAAAAGTAAGAAGAGTACAGGAGAGAAAAGGTCAGCTGAAACCAACAACATTTTACTTATGAGTTCCCCAGGTAAGTGGAGATAGTCTCAATAATAGTATCTTTTATTTTTCTTTCCTTTTTCTGACTCTCAGTAGGGTATGAGTTTCTTGCCTTCTGAGGCAATCTTTGGTAAAAGGATAAGGAATTATAATTCTGACCTCAAATATTGGCAGAGCTAGCCCTGTCTCAGTCATTTATTCAGTTTGCAATGAAGTTTTCCCTTTTTAAAAGGACTCCAAAGCTGAATAATCCATTCCATCTATTATGATACACATTGAAATTGGAATTATCATTACTCAAGTGCTTTGTATATATTTGCATAGCACAAGTTTCTGTCTCTCTTTGAAACTATTGTGAAGAATGGAAGACTATCACAAGACATACTTCCTATACTTTTAAGTTCTGGTGAAAGCATTTTTCTATGAGAATTCATCTTTGACACCTTAAACTATACTCAAGTAATTTGATTTGGGTTTCAACAAAGTGCCAAAGTAAAAAATCAGCAGAATTTATTGACTTCTTCTTCTTCTTCTTCTTTTTTTTTTAAAAGAACTCTTTCACTGGCTCTAACTTTGAGTTGAATTTCACAATTAACTTTTTTTTCCTAGATAAGGGCACATTTCTTAAAGCTGTGTTTTATGATTTTATAACTTACCATTTCTGATGAGGAACAAAACCTTAGGCAAAACACCAAGAGCTCTCAAGAAACCTTTGATTTGGATTTTATATTACAAAACAGGCTGAGAATTTGAAAAATCGTAGAGTCTGACACGTTACTAGGTTCAGAGTAGTCAACTAAAAATGTGATTGATTGATTCAGAATGATTGCAGGAGAATCTGCCATCAGGTTGGTTGAAATTTGCATGACCCC
>CAUYQV010078873.1:0-16409 GCA_963574575.1 Galagoides demidoff
GTCCCAGCTACTTGGGAGGCGGAGGCAGGAGACTCGCTTGAGCCCAGGAGTTGGAGGTTGCTATGAGCTGTGATGCCATGGCACTCTACCCAGGGGGATAGCTTGAGGCTCTGTCTCAAAAAAAAAAAAAAAAAAAAGAAATAAAAAGAAACTTTCTTAATTCAGTAAAAGATGTCTGCACGAAAATCCTATAGCATTATATTTAATGGCAAAATAATAAATGCGTTCTCCCTAAAATTGAGAAGAAAGCAAAGATGTCAACTTTCACCACTTTTATGCTGCTTGTTATTGGAGATTCAACCCAGTGCCATCAGCAATAAAATGAAATAGAAGTTATGCAAATTGATCAAAATTATTTTCTATTTTTAGATGACATGATCTTGTATGTAAAAAATGCTAAAGAATACACACAAACTAGAACTCATAAGCAAACTCAGCAAGGTTGCATGATACAAAATCAATATATAAAAGAAATGAAAGTCTATATACTGAAAACTATTATACTTGCTAAGGAAATAAAAACATCTAAAAGAAAAAAGAATCTATGCTTATGAATTGGAAGACTCAGTTTTATTAAGATGAAAATTCTCCCCTATCAATGCAATCCCTATCAAACCCATTGTAGACTTTTTCTTTTACCATAATTGAAAATCTGATGCAAAAATATATACATAAAGGCAAAGAACCCAGGAAAGTCAGAAAAAAGTAGTGAAACTAAATCAGAGGTTTCTCAATTTCAAAACTTACCACCAACTAGAGCAGCCAAGAGCGTGTGGCACCAACATAGGTATAGATATGAGGATCAGTGGAATAGGATTGAGAATTCGGGTCAATTGAGTTTCGACAAAGAATCCATGGTAGTTCATTAGAGAAAGGACAGTTTTTAACAAATGGTACATTTCGTTCCCTTTTACTGGTTAAAATTTCTCTCTTGTATTCTGTGTTTTGGTGACAGTCCTCAATTATTATTATTTACCAGAAACAGAGGCTGGTCAATTTGAAACTAATATTTACTTTTTCATTTTTTATTTTTTAAAAACCTGGATTTAGCTGGGGGTTCTTTGTAAAACCCCCTTTACAATTGACTGTGAAATGTCAGGAAATGTGACTTAGTTTACAGCCCATAGCAGGTAAGAGGAAATGTTGGGTCTGGAAACAAAACGGGGGGGCCTTTTTGACCTTGTCACTCCTCACAAGTTTACTTAATTGTCTTTGTGGCCTGACAATTGACCACAGTGAGAGAAGGTTTAATCACCACCTTCCAACCAGATGGAAAATACATACAGCAGGGTCAAGATTTCTGAGTACAAGATAGAGCCACCATCTCTGTCTGAGACCGCCAACTTCTTCATTTCCTATGATAGAAAATGAATTCCTAACACACTGAAGACAGTAATTTTGTATCTCTGTTGCAAGAAGCCAAACCTAATCTTTAATAATAAGAAGCAAACTTTAATCTGTAATTACTGTCCTCGTACTTCTTCCCAAAGCAGTAACCTAAACTGAATCTAATAATCTTTATACGTTTTTGTAGGACATGGTTATCTATAACCAACATATTTCTGGTGTATTGCTTTTTTAAGACCATCAGATAGATGTCTTATTGCTTATGTCTTGATATTTATTTCTTTTCCTTTGCGTGGGGTTGGATTGGCCTTTAGCATTTCTTTACTTTAGATCCACTTTATAATTCACTTGTTTTCATGCTGAAGTAAACTGTTGTGTGTCTGTTGGTGGTCCTCTAGTGTGTGTCTGCCTGAAAATGTTGATCTTGTTTATGACAAACAGATATGCTTGGGATTTGATTCAAATTTTAACCTTCTATCTATACGTTAAGGAGATTGTGTTATTTTTCAATCTTCCATTGTTTCACTTCTGAAGTTTACTACCAGTATACTTTTTTATCCTTTAGAGATGATCGATTGATTTTCTTTTAATGTTTGAATTCACCTATTTTATGGATTCTGGAAAGTTTTATCTGTATTTTTGACTTTTGAAAATGGCTATATCTGTCCACCCAACCTGCTAATCTCCTTGCCATAGTTCATACTTCATTTTCTCCCTGGCCTGCACTCCTAGGAGATTCTTCATCTAGTTCTTTCTTCCAGCTTCTAAATTCCATATGCTTTTATTTATAACATCTATTTACTCACTCATTGTGCCGCCTTTAATTTCACTTTCTAGATACTTTTGTTTATAAACTTTTCTTCAAATTTTCTAGTAACGTGGACAACCAGTAGTTTGTTGCTCTTTTTTTTTTCTATCAGTTTACCTCTTATCCTCTATTATATTTTCTTAGATTACTGGAGATATTATATCTGTTGCATTTTTGCTGCCTTTGCTGCTGCTATAATGTTGTTTATGCTGATGTTCATTCATGTTTTCTTCATATGATATCCAAGTATATGTGAAAATACTTGAGAATTTTGAAGAAAGTGAGTGTAGAGTGGTTTACAAGTGATCAGGAGAGGCACTTACAGTTACTTCCAGGTCCAGTATACATTGCATGTGGAAAAAATGTTAAAGTTGCTATTTGAGGTGGCTGAATAGGCAAGAATTATCTCCAGGGGAGATCTAGGTTGCTTTTAGAGACAATGATTAAGCAAACATTCAGGGAAGAATTAGAGGTATGGGGAAACTTTTGAACACATCATTAGGTCCAATTGACAAGATAGAAGTATTCACCAGGGGGAGGGGAGGTTGATGACAGACTGACTCAGATTAGCAGTTACACACAATGATTAGTGAGATTGGGTCTGAGTACTGGAAGGCCAGGGGCCTGGGACTTCTGGAATAAGGTGAGCAGGCAAGTATCACGTGATAAAATTTTTCTTGATTGTCACTTCTAATGAACTGTAAAACAAAATGGTCCTTCTCTCCTGAAGGACTCCACCTGTAAGGTGTGTAAAACTTGAGCAAAATATGATCTCTAAGAACTAAATGAAGTTTGATGGGTCTTGCTTAAATTCTGCTAAGGGTAGAATAGAATCCAAAGTCTTAGTATGTGATAATAACAGTGTTTGCTCGATTTGTCACTAACAGTATAGAATAACTAAAAATAGAAAACTAATATCTCCTGTTGTATTTCTATTACCAGAAATAACTTCCTAACTCTTCCAGGGCCCAGATTCTTCCCTTTGTAAATGAAGAAATTAGACAAAATAATACGGCCACGTACAGCTCCATGTGACTAATTTTTTAAAATATATTTTAAGTACACGCAGTGGAAACTCATCACAGTGTATTTATTTGGATTTTACAGCTTAGTGTCGGAAGTAACTTTTTATACTTGTTAAAAGAACAATGGCAAGAAGATTTCAAACTGAACACTTAGAATTGTTCAGACCAGAGAGAATGAGGAGACATATATAATATACTTTTAAAAAAGAATACATTTTTGAATATTTTCAAAGTTTTTGTTATAACTTTTTGTATCAATTTTATTCTTTCTGCAAAAAGGTCAACAAATGCACTTGCTATATGCCAACTACAATCTACATTTATTTCTAAATCTAACACTTTATGGGACATTTTCGTCCCCGTTTTGCAGATGAAGATGTAAAGGATTAGCTTTTTAATGCCCTGTGTTGTTACTCAGTGGGGCTGAGCCCCTCTTTGCCTGGTGACTGCTTACTCCGTCTTCGTGCTTTCCAACTGTCTATGATGTACAAGTTCAAGTTACACAGGCCGTATGCTCCAGTTCACCAAAGGTGTGAAAAAAGTTGCTTGCTTTCCCATAAAGCAGGCTGACATTGCCAGGAACGAAAGCTCTCAGGGATATCCCTCAATCACTGATGAACAGTTATTGGCAGACAAACAAAGCAAAATATTTATGTATTAATGGGGCAAATATATCCCACAGGCCCCAATGAGATTTAGCCCTGGGTGGACACGGTGGTTGCCTACTTGTCAACAGGCCTTGTGCGCTGGCTTCCACACTCTCCCAAAGCTCCTTGTTCAACTACCTGTGTTTCATGAAATCATGGTAAAAACTTGACCTGCATTGAAATCTTTATTTCAGGGTGTGCTTACAGGGGATATGAGTCTAAGCCAAATACTATATAAAAATTTACTTCATTATTAGATGGCTACTTGAGGCTGCAGATAGATTTTATGATTTACAATTAGTGCTCAAGCCATTCTTTCTCACATGCATGGTATTCCTGAATGGTCCTGTTTATAGGAACATTAAATTTCCCACAAAAGCACATCTACCCACCCTCAAATGGACCATGTACACTGAGTGAGGATCTCAGCTTTGACTACAAGGAAGAAAAGACCACAGGCCCTTCTTCTGGTTATTTTGATCCACACAGTCCTGAAAAACTATTGAATGAACCACGTAGTCAATAATATTGTCTTGTGTCTACAGCCATACCACCCTGAACACACCCCATCTCGTCAATAATAGTGTCTTGAATTGGTACACAACCCTCTTCTCCTATATTGGATTTTAACAATGGTATTACAACTTTAGATATAGATTAATAGCTACGAGCTATTTCAGAGAGAAGTGGGGGAATGAATAAAAAGAAATTTCAGCTTTTGTTCGATTTAGTTTGGAGTAATTAGGTAATACAATGTTTGATGTACTCAAACATAATTGAAAATAATTCACAGACATTATGTATTGAAGTGGTCAAGTATCTTCATGTCTGTTATAACTAAAAAATATGTACTTTAGGAATGACTCTGAATGCAATACTTGTAAGAATAAGGATTTTCTCTAGTCCAAAGTAAAGTAATGTATCTAGAGTCATTTACCAGGAAAGCTACAATGAAATCGTTCAATGGACATAATATTGAGTGAAATAAGTATTGCCTTTCTGCTATGATTTAATTTTTCAAAGCCACAAGAATGACTATTAAAAATTCTGGGCTCGGCGCCTGTGGCTCAAGCGGCTAAGGCGCCAGCCACATACACCTAAGGTGGTGGGTTCGAATCCCCAGCCCGGGCCCGCCAAAAAACAATGATGGCTGCAACCAAAAAATGGCCGGGCGTTGTGGCGGGCACCTGTAGTCCCAGCTACTTGGGAGGCTGAGACAGGAGACTTGCTTGAACCCAGGAGTTGGAGATTGCTATGAGCTGTGATGCCATGGCACTCTACCCAGGGGGATAGCTTGAGGCTCTGTCTCCAAAAAAAAAAAAAAAAAAAAAAAAAATTCTGCACCCCTGGATTAATGGTTTTACTTTCCAATGACTTCCTATTCCCTTAGCAACTTCTAGGACTTGTCATCATTCTGCTGCTTGTATATCCCCAGGAGCATTTCAAGCCATTCACCACATCATGACCCTCTTCTGGCCCATTGGTCTTCTCTCATGTCCTGTCATACAGAGTCCTGTAGCCGCCTCAGATCCAGTCTTCATGCACTATTCCCTTGGAGTGTGATCCTACTAAAGTAATATTTAAAAGGAAGTTCACTACCTTAAATAGTAAGGTGTTCTGATGTTAATGAACCAGCAGAATGTATTTGAAGAGGGGTTATGTTCCAGCAATCAATAAGTATCTCAGGAAGGAAGCTTTGGGCTTATTATAATCTGCAGTAATTTTTTAAATAGTTGAAGATAAACGTGTAAAAGGATATTTGTGTAAAAGACTGGGAATTACTTGTAATTTTTCTTCACAAGTTCTGTATTATCACTTATCTATGGGGAAATATGTTCAAATTTATGTAATTTTAGATTTCTTTCAAATAATTTATTTTTTCCATATCCTATTTTGTTACTTTATAGATAAGTAGGCTAATATTTAAAGTGTCTATTAGCTCTTTAAATTTAGCATTAGTTTATTTCAAACTAAGCACAATAGAGTGATCCTGTATCTCATAATTATTATTACAAAGTCACCTGTGGCAACAGGATACAGTATCACTTTGAAGCAATATGCTAACAATATTTCAGCTTGCACACATATTAATTTCAATTTGTATATTTTTATTACCTTTTGGTAATAAAAATATAGGACTTTGACCTATAAAATAGATCTGAGATTAAATGTATTACTTTTTTTTTTGCTTTATTAAATGATACGATGCACAAGTCATGATTTTTATGATTCTATCCCCTAACGATAGAGAATATTTTAAAATTTGTCAATGTCAGTGTACAGGCCAACTGAACACTGGTTAGATGACTTTGTTGACTGGTCCCCATTAATGCACCAGATCTATTGGCTTCGAATGATTTACCTGAAGGAGAATTGCAGCCAGTGAAAGGGACTCAGGCCATGGCTATGATTAGTGTCGAAGTTATGTGTGAAAGGAGAAAGAAAGTCTGGATTGGTATTGGATGCAAGAGACCTGGAAATATGGAGAGCCATCCGTTTCATTGGTTAAAGAGGAATTTCAAATGTTGGGTGTATTAAATAAGTAGAGGACCTCCGAGGCAGAAAAATCGACGGGGGATTTAGGCAGTCCCAACTCTCTCCAGCACACAGTGAACTGATACTAAGGGATTTTCCAATGTCCATGAAGCCTTTTGCTGGAGTTGGAGATGACCTTAGTTGTATTGAGAAAAATTAAGAAAATAATATACACTTACTTCTAAGTAGGACAAAATGGTACCAGGTTGAGCAGTATTAGCTCAAAGGAAATAGACACGGTGTTTTCCTTGTGTTTTTTGTTTTCTGGGAGACAGCCAACCAAGAATGAAACTGAATTCAAAATACTATAGTCAACTAGCAGGGTAATGTTATCAAAAAAACAAAATGAGTCGTGAAATGTGTAAAACCCACATTTCTGAATGTAGGTGTTCAAAGTGTAGTTTCTGGACAGGCAGCATCAGCATCAACCTGGAACGTTAGCAATACAGATGTTTGAACCTCAGTCCAGACCCACTACACTGCAACTCTGAGAATGGGACCCCGTAATCGAGCTCTCTGGGTGATGTGGATAAAGGCTAAATTTGAGACACACTGCCTGGGTATTTCCAAAATTCCCCTAAGAGATTATGAATATTGAAGAAAAGACTGGATTCTTTAAAAGGCAAGCAGGATGGTAGTTTTGAAGTAAAAGTCAGTACAACAGTATTTTGAAGTCATAGATTGATAAAGTTTGGGCATGTGAGTTATATGCATGATGATGACTTCATTTGAATCCATGTCTGATCA
The DNA here is from genome assembly GCA_963574575.1 of Galagoides demidoff. Lineage (NCBI taxonomy): Eukaryota > Metazoa > Chordata > Mammalia > Primates > Galagidae > Galagoides > Galagoides demidoff. Next base: position 7,110 of record CAUYQV010078873.1, read on the forward strand.
GTCATGATAACATTTTGGTTGCAGAAAGTTATTGAATTTTTTTGATTTAAGAAATGATTAAAATTCCTTTTAAAATACTCAGTAGGGCTGAGTACATTGGATACTTTTTCTTGTACTCCAAGAAAAAGTATTTGTATTTTAAAAGGAGTATTAAACATTTCTTAAATTGAAAACATTCAGTAACTTTCTGCAACCAAATGCTATCATATGAAACTAATTTATAGCTTTTGTAGGAAAACCATAGCCCAATTTTAGCCCAAGAATATGGGGAAAGGGGAGAGGGAGAGAAGGGGAGGGGGGAGGATGGGTGGAGGGAGAGTGATTAGTGGGATTACGCCTATGGTTTATCCTATAAGGGTACATGTGAATCTCTCTAAATGTAGAATATAAATGTCTTAGCACAATAAATAAGAAAATGACATGAAGGCTATGTTAACCAGTTGGATGAAAGTATTTCAAATTGTAAAGAGCAACAGCACTCTGTACCATGATAGCATTAATGTACACAGATATGATTTAATAAAGAAAATATTTTCCATTAAATACTTTAATAAAAAGTAACAATTGACATTAAAAAAAAAACCCCAGTAGTTCCCATTTGATTAGATTAAATTAATGTTAAAGAAGATATTTAAAGCTCTCTACTATGTGGTCCCAAGCCGCATTCTGCAGGGTTTTTAACCCCTGACCTATTTTATATCATGGATTCTTTTGGTGCGTGGTCTAGTGAAAACTATGGATCCATTTTCAGAGTAATGTCTTTTTTTTTTTTTTGAGACAGTCTCACTATGTCACCCTGGGTAGAGTACTGTGGCATCACAGCTCACAGCAACCTCAAAGTCTTGGGCTTAAGTGATGGTCTTGCCTCAGCCTCCCAAGTAGTTGGTACTACAGGCACTTGCCACAACACTGGGCTATTTTTTTGTTGCATTTGTCATTGTTGTTTGGCAGGCCCAGGCTAGATTCGAACTCGCCAGCTCTGGTGTATGTGGCTGGCACGCTAGCCACTGAGCTACAGGGACCGAGCCAAAGAGAGGACGATTTTAAGAACAACAATAGTAACAATGAAATAAAAATCTGTTACTGCACTACAGAGACAAATGATTGGCTAGCTATACAATTATTCCATCTAACTGTTGTGTCACTATACCATCTAAACATAAAACAAGTGCTTGCAGGAGGTCCACTGAGCTACGGGCACCATCCCAGAGTAATATCTTTAAATGCATATAATAAAACACATAGGAGTATGAGGGAAATCAATTACATGGGAATTATAACATTTCAAAACTTGTGATATAGGAATATCTGTGCTTCTTAGTAACTCATTAAATAACAAGTCTAACCACTCATAATTTCTTTTTTTATTATTCATTATTTTAATTTTAGTTTTTATTTTTTTATTTTGTTATTTTTATTAAGTCAAATACACGTAGATCTTGGATTCATACATTCATACGTCTGTGGGGTACAATGATAATTTCAAGGTAGTCATGAGCATAAACAGTAGTTTATGATATCTGCAACAAAAGCAGCAGGCAATAAAATAATCTGTAATTTTTTTTGGTGACAAAGTCACAAATACTGCTAATACTACTGAAATTTTCTTTTCTGTATTCAAAATAGAAGGAAATGTCAAATTTTAGTTAGAGTGTAGTGAATATGAAGGTGCACTTCTTTCTTCATCCAAATTCAACCTCCCTCTTCCCACTCCCTCCCTTTCGTTGTCAGTAGCAATGAAAATAATTTTATGGTTGGGGGGTCACCACAACATAAGGACCTGTATTAAAGGGTCACGGCCTTAGGAAGGTTGAGAACCACTGCCTTAAGGAGTGATCCTTTTCCTAGCTTAAGCCCCAGTAAGCTCCAACACACTCTGCTTGAGTGCAAAGGTCACATATTCTAAAACCTGCGGAGACAGCAAGTAACACGAATGTGTGGGTGGGCTGGAAACCAGACAGCGGAGAATGAGGAGTGATGGGAGCCCAGGTCCTCCCTCGGGGCATTCAAATATCACATTCGGGTTTTTTTGAAAAATGCAATAATGTACCAGCCAAATAAAGATTAGCCAGGAGCTGGCCAGCGTGTAACCACTGTGTAATCAACCAGAATGAACTGCCAGTTCTCCCCCACTCTCCCACCCTTGCATCTCCATAGAGCTTCCTTTGTATAGAAAGTCCTTTCCCCTAATCTCTTTTAATCAAAATACAGCCAGTTCAGAGGTTGGCAGTTCCTGCTTCCATTACCTAGAAGCCATCTGGCCCCTCTCTGTGCTCCTGGGGAACTTGATTCAAACCTTTTTCTGTTTTATTTTTTGAGCACAGGTCACATTTTGCCTTGTGTTGTGTTTATTGTACACGTTTCACTGTCTCAATCATAAGCTCCGTGAGGGCGAGTCGCCTATAACGGTTTTCCTTCATCTCAGATAGGACCTGTGATCTGGTATACACAGTGCTGTGGGCCCCAGCAAAGTCAGACTTGGGCCAGCCTCTGCCTTCTGCCTTTCTCTTATTGATGAGTTTTAATTTTGCAATTACTAGAAATAAGGCTCTGACCTAATTTTTCTTCCATTGAAGGGCTCATACTATGCCACAAACATCCCACCCAGAAAAGTAATTGATAAAGTCTTGCTCCAGGAATAGATATTCATTCATTCAATCATTCAGCCACAGAGTGCTTCCTTCTCTCAAAAACCAGGTGACAGAAAGCTTACTGTATGAAATACATCAGGTGAGAACAGAAGGTCTAAACAAACTCTGGTACATGCCTGTAAAACTATTTCTCAGTGGCCTAGAAACAAGCAAATTAGTGCTTCTTTCTGAAGATCATGCATTCCCCGTGTTGTGGAGCTGCCCAAGTAACTTTCTGTTCATGCAGTCAGTCAGCTGTGCCCAAGGCCCCACTGAGTATCAGTGGCTGTGGCCTCCTTATCTGCTGGGAAGTTATATTTAGAAACATTAAAAGCAATAAAATCTTAGTTTGTACCCTGGCTTTTAAATTTGTTTGCAATGTAACCTTGAGTAAATTGCTAAAGATCTCTGAGTCTCAGCGTTGTCACCCATAGAGCATGGGATGGGATCATTCATTTCCTATAGTTGTTTGATGGTAAATGAGTTAATAGATGTATAGCACTTGGAACAGTGTCTGGCATAGAACATTCCATGAATGTTGAAAGTCTTAGTTAAAACGAGATAACCTCCCAAATATCTGTTTCTTGTAAACACTGCTTTGTGCCAACCACTGGTTTAGGCTTTAGGGACATAAGGCTAAACAAAATATAGCCTCTTCCTCAAGGAGCTCATAACATAATGTTTTCCAACCCGTGGACCAGAAATTCTTTGGGAAGATCTTTTCTGAGAATCTATTTATTTATTAGATAGAACAAATATACGTGCTTTATTTCTTCATTGAACTGAATAAAGAATCTGCCATAAATAGGCTTTATTTAAAAATATATGTAGTTATTTTGGAAGTAATAAATGTCAAAATCACTTAAGAGGACATCTTAGTTCATGTATTTTTTAACCATTACTTGTCTTGATCAATATTCAGAGACTGCCAACATTTTTTGGAAGCTATTCAAAATGATTTCTTATGGTCAAATTGGCTGGATCTGCAGTAGAATGCTTAATAGAGTCTGACAGAAATCTAAATAATTGTTTCTGCTCAGGCATGGAGGAAATTCTGCCCCTGAAGAGTAGTAGTCAGTCCCAAGCTACTGCAGAATAGAGACTGACTCTCAGAGACTGACTATTCCTATAGTTGATCAAAGTGTTTCCAGGTGCTTCCCCCAAAGGCTTGGAACCCTTCACAGAGAAGGGAGAAGCAGGTGGAAACTGCCAGATTGGCCTAACAGAAAGTAATCCAGCTGAAGTGGAAGGAGGTCACCAAAGTCCAAGGTCAGAGGGGACAGCCTTTGGCTGCTAATGCAATCTAGACTTCAGTGGATCCCTTGTGTGTTTAAGTGCTTATGGAGGTCTGCGAAAAGAAAAAAGATTTGCTGAGGCAGGAGGGTCACTTGAGCCCCTGGGTTTGGGGTTCCAGTGAGCTATGATGACACCACTGCCCTCTAGTCCAGGTGACAAGAGCAGGACTCTGTCTCAAAAGACAGGAGTAGAGAAGCGTTGGATTCCCTTCTGCCTGCTGCTATTCTGATACTATAAAAATTATGGAATTGTTCAAATATCTATTAGTTGCCAACCATTAGGAATAAGTTCTTAGATCATTTATCAGGAGTGCCTAGCCTTTTCTTTCTTTTTCTTGCTACACATTGGAAGAATAAGAATTGTCTTGGGCTACACATGAAATACACAAACACTAATAAAGCTGATTAACAAAAATAAAAAGATCTGTGCATACTTTTTGTGATATCCAACATCCCAGATAGACAAAATAAAAGTCCTCACAAAATCAGCACATGCAGCCTATGGCCACAGGTTGGACACCCCTGAAACTCTTCTAACAACAGATGTGAGTATGTAGGGGAAGCATGAGTGAGTTGAATTGTGGCCACTGTCGTAGTTTGAAATTTTCTCTTGGCAGCTGTCCTAGGCAAAGTCTTTAGAAGATTGCAATGACTTTTCTGGAAAGTCACTGGAAACTACTGCCAGCACTAAGAAAATCATACCAGCAGAGATCAGATATGAGAGAAAACCCTACCTTTTTCTTAAAAGTTGTATGCCTTAAAAGTGATATGGTGCAATGTTCCTTTATAGGGGAGATCAATATTTGCTTTCTGGTCCAAAGTAGAAAGTCAGTCCTCTTTGCTGCAGGCAGGTCTCGGTGATCTTCTGGTGGGTATGTCATTCTTAACTTGGTGGCCTCCATGAAAAAGAACTTGCCCGTGTTATGTTTTGGGTTTTGTTTCTCATATCTGGGAACTGCTGTCTTTGACTACTCCCCACAAAATTCAGCATCAGGCAAAACTTATTGGCGAGCAGATATCAGACACTCAGGTCACATTTACTGACTGACTTAAAAAATGGCTGTTCACGTAGCGGTCACACACCAACCTGTATGTGCTCTCCTTGGGCACATTCCCATCCTTCCGGTGATCCCTCTACAGGGCTTATCTTCTTTAACTCAAAAACCTACTGTGGCCCTGCTGAATAAGTGGTATTCTCTTATCATAATTTCAAAGTAGTGATGAACATAAATAAGATACCTGCAATACCTGTAACATGTAATGAACTTAATCTGTAATTTCTATTGGTGATAAAGTAATCTGTGCACAGTGATGACAAAGGTCAGCTGCAGGTTGGTGTGTTTGAGAGAGCTGGGATTATCTGATTTCATACATACCTTTTCTCATTTACCATCATCTTAATGAAAGCCCAGGATTATCTGATTTCATATGCTCTCTCATTTACCATCGTATGAATGAGAGAGCCAGGATTATCTGATTTTTATTCATCTGTTTTCTCATTTACCATCATCTTTAAGCCACTTTATTCTTTATTTATTACCTAAATCTAGCCACTTTAAGGGTAGGCCTAGAAAAACCTAAAATAGACTTGTTACTTTGTCAACTTCAAGGACAACTAAAATTTTAGTGATGTTTAATATAATCTTGATGAGTTGTACTGTCTCAAATATCAAAACAGAATTCTAATTCACAACCTGCCCAAGGCCCAGATAAATGTATTTTCCTTTTTTTGACCTTTTTCTCAATTTTATCCTTTAAACACAAAATAGCATTCAACAAAGTTGAATGTTTTGATCATGAATTCTAAGATGACACTTCTCCATTTATAATCTTCATGATCTTTCTCCTTTTCTACTTTTTCTTCTCCTTTCTGTCTTCATGTCAACCGAAGGCTCTGGTCTAAGCTCTGCTCTCTTCATCAAAAAGAAAATACTTTAACATTCTCTTCCCTACATCTCTGATACATTTCTGAGCATCTTGTTTGCAGGCCTGGCCCTCTACTAAAGTAGTAGTTAATGTTTAAGTCCATTGAGTTCACTATATTCTTTCTGTTCATAGCATACCCAAAATGCAGCACAGCCAAAATTTCAATGCTATGTAGGGCTAAGTGGATTCCTTGTGACTGCATAGCTTTGTAGCTAACTCTAGGAATTCTGACCGTTCCTGATTAGTTTGCAAAATATTTGCCATTGTATGTTCTGTTTCATAGAAAAGCTCTCCTAGCCACGTGAGTCCAAAGTTCAAATATGTCTTTTTAAAAACCACATTTATTATCACAAACATGGGCCAGCTAGCCCAGCATCTGAGGAGGGTCTAAGTGCCTCTTGGCTTTCTACTTGGCTAGCTGGGACAAGAAGATGATTTGAAGATTTTAGGAAAAGAGAACAAGTGTTTGGGGAATGTCCATCCAACCCATTCATCCAGGAGTAATGGCTAAGTGTTAGAAAAATATAACATGTCTTGTCATCATCCATGAGGCAGATCCAAGAGGAAAGGGAACAGGGCAAAGAAGTTCCTCAAGTCTATGGTAGGTCCCTCCATCCCTGCAGCTGCCCGTGTAATCTGCCTGGGATACAGAAGATGGGAATTGCATGCTAGAAACTCCTAGTACAAACAGCAGCTCAGGGCATGGGTGGAAAGGCAACAGTTATTACTAACTAGTTTTTCATATTTTTGCTTTTTGTGGCCACAGTTCCTTCTTGAGAGTAAAATCTTTTCCTCTTACCATTTTCCTGGCTGAATCCCAGGGCCTACCTCTTAATTATACAGTATGTTCTGATTCATAAATCTTCATGAAGGCTCAGACTGTGAATAGATCCTTTATTCCATTGGAAAATTTGTGTGGTTGGAGTTTAGAAAATCTACTAGAGAGGAGGCCAAAGGCAATCTCTGAGTTCTGATCCACACACTTCTCTTACTTTTTGAAATTCTGTGCCAGGAACTCCCAGGGTTTTCTCTTTCTTCTGAAAGAGCTCTCATTCTCCTCCTCCTTCGTGGACATTATAGAATTTATAGAAAGTGAGGTTTGAGATGTCCTCCCTAATTGCTGTGCACACACGCTTGTGTATAGGTTTCGTGCACATTTGCACCCCTGTGGACACACACTTGCATATGGACACACAAACAACTAATGTTTTCAACATCAAACTTGTCTCATGTTTGTGGTTATTTGCCAGCCACACTCTGTCTCTTTCTACATGTTTCAGATTAGTGGCAAAGTTCCTCTTGAGAGTGTCTCCTGCTCCCATCCTTGAGTCCTGCACCATGCGTTTCCATGCCCACAGCCTTACCACCTGGATCCAATTCAGTACAACGTGAAAGGCCAGGTCAGGAAATGCTCCAGGAAGGAAAGTTAAGTACTCAGTGGCTCCAGGCACCATCTGGCTTTGCTCTTGGGTTGGCTCTTGGAGCCACTGCTTTAACACTAAATGTTTGAATTCCTTGGTCTCTCCATTTGCTTTCTCTTTGTGTCCAGCGTTGTTACCTGGAGATTAAGACTCAAAATAGTAACTGAGGGCAATCTACCAACTATAAAGTATGATTAAAAAAGAAGACAAAGACACTAGCACCCTTCTTAACATATTTGTAGCTCTTCTAAAGTTTCTCTGAGAAGAGCAGAGGCAACCAGAGTTGGGGACCAAGCCTTCCTGAGAGCAGACTGGGTTTCTGTCCACAGGAGAGGTACCCTTGGAGACAATCTTCTCTTCCTCCTTGATCTCCTGGACCAATTTTCTAAACAACTTCTTTCCCTGTGACCTTCTGCAGTAGAAAGTGGACTAGTTACCTGGGAGTAAATAGTAGGCAAAGAGCCATCTTTTACAAAATCTAATTAATGGTGAGTCTATTTTCTAATCTCATTCTTGCCCATCATGTTTATTTCCTTTCTTTACAACAGACATAATAATAGGAAACATTCACTCATTCATTCACAGACAGACTTTTTTTGAGGAGTCGGCACTGTTCTAGACATGGGATTTCTCTGTGAACAGGACAGACAGTGACCCAGATGTCACTCATTCACATGCTAGGTGAACACAGTGTGCTTAACAGTTCTGCCTAACCTCAGGGAGCTTCCTTTAAGGGGATCCTGAGAGGCTGTGACAGCCAAACCCTACCATGGCCCTGGCAGCCCCATCTCCTATACTCATGGCCTCCTTTGGAGTGTGAATGAGACCCGTGACTGACTTAGCAATGGAAGGTGGCACGGGTGATGAAATGTCACTTCTGTGATTACAGCATGATATGTAAGATTTCATCTGCTAGCAGACTCATTCTAGAAACTCTGTGGCAGACTTTGAAGTGTAAGATAAGTGGCCAAACGGGGGGGTCCACATGTTGAGAAGCTGAAGGAAGATTCCAGCAAGAAGTAGCAAGAAGCTAGCTGAGGTCTTCAGTCTAATGGCTGCCAGGAAACAAAGTCTGCCAACAACCTGAGTAGGCTCGGAGGTGGGGTCTTTGCCACTCCAGACTGCAGATGGAAGGCTAGTGGGACACTTTGATTGTAGTCTCATGGTAGCTAAACAAGCTATCCCTAGACTCTTGGCCCATAGAAACTATGAGATAATAAATGGGCATTATTTTAGGCTGCTAAGTTTATGCCTGTTTGTTATGTAGCATAGAGAACTAATATAGAGACCCCCATGGTAAAGAAGGGTGACCTGGCCCAGGCACTGTCCCATGAGTTCCTGTAGCTGGTCAGACCAGCCTCTATTCCTCTCTAGTATGTCCCTCAGGATCTTGGACTGCATAGTTCTAACTCTTCCCCAGAACTTCCCTGACCTGGACAAGCATGTTTACAACCTTTCTAACTTCTTAATGTCAGAAAAATGATGAAGTTGTCTGAATCAAGACCATAGACAGGGATGAGGATTCCTGAAATACTGTACAACTTGGGCACTGTGTTACTGAAGGGAGTTCTTTTCTTTTCTTTTTTTTTTCAAATTAATATGAAAGCACAAACAATTAGGTTACAATGTTTGCATTGTTAGGTAAGGTGCCTGTTGTACTTGTGTCCAGTACCCAAGAAGTGTGCCACGCCCCCTCACATTATGCCCACTAGGTGGGAGCATGCTGATCCTCCCCTCCCTCTTCTCTCCTCCCCTCAACCTTGAATTGAGTTTTTCTCTTATGTGGGTATTAGATGGTCTACTGGATGCATAAGCATTAAGTACATTGGATACTTGCTTTTCAATTCCTGTGATACTTTACTAAGAAGAATATGGGTTTTTTTTTTGAGACAGGGCCTCAAGCTATCCCCCTGGGTAGAGTGCCATGGCATCACAGCTCATAGCAACCTCCAACTCCTGGGCTCAAGCGAGTCTCCTGCCTCAGCCTCCCAAGTAGCTGGGACCACAGGCGCCCACCATAACGCCCGG
>CAUYQV010078880.1:0-13108 GCA_963574575.1 Galagoides demidoff
GGCTAAGGCACCAGCCACATACACTAGAGCTGGTGGGTTCGAATCCAGCCTGGGCCTGCCAAACAACAATGGCAATTACAACCAAAAAATAGTTGGGCATTGTAGCGGGCACCTGTACCCCAGCTACTTGGGAGGCTGAGAGAAGAGAACTGCTTAAACTCAAGAGTTGGAGGTTGCTGTGATACCATGGCACTCTACCCAGAGCAACAGCTTGAGTCCCCGTCTTTAAAAAAAAAAAAAAAAAAAGCTAATGAATGACATACAGAGGACACCAGGAGAATATAGTCTCTTGAAAGCCAGATGAAGAAAACCATCCAAAGAGCAAGGAGAAAGAAACTGTGTCAAACCCTGCCAGATGAGGTCTGAAAATCAGTAGTTAAGACTCAAAATGTGAAAGTCACTGATAACTTTGACAAAGGAAAATGATGGGGTGGTGTGGATAAAAGTCTAACTGATGAGGTTCAAAAGAATGGGAAAAGAACTGGAGACAGACATAACAACTGTTTCAAGGAGTTTTGCTATGAAGAGGAGAAATAAGAATGCTAAGTAGATAAGAGAAGCCAAAGTACAACAGAAAATTCCAGAACTTTAATTAAAAGGAATATCCTCTAACGCCTGGAGGCATATATTATACCTGCATGAAAAGGTCATCACGAATACCTACTATTTGTTATTGTATTTTACCTTTTTCAAAAACTGAATTCAATATTTAATGACGTGTTCAGAGAAACAGTTCCTCTGTCTGGCCGTCTCCCACGTACCTGTTCATGGCCTGTATCTTCAGCCCCTCCTCAATGCTGTGACTGAGCGCCTGCTGGTTATTGTGCTTGTTGATCCTGGCTAACACTCTCTCTTGATGAGCTTCATATTCATCACGACTTGGATAAATTTTACTAATGAGTGCATCAAAGTTTGGGTCTGGCCTTAGTGATCTTTTGGAAACTAGCTTTTTCCGGCAGGTAGGACATTCTTTGTTGCTAAAAATAAATAAATAAATAAATGGAAAGCAAATGTGAATAATGCTTTATTATTTCATTATCTCTGGGCTAAAGACAAAAATAACCAGCTTCTAGAGAGTTATCTTTATTCCAATATTTTTACCAAATCACAGAAACTTAAATCGATCTGTCTGAATTTACTTGAATTTGTGGGTAAAAGCATGATTTTGGAAACCTCAGACATTCTATACGCTGTTTGACAAAACAGAAATACTTCAGTATTTTTCAATGATAATTTATATATAACAACTTTAGAAATAAAGGCCTACTCTCTACTAATTTAAATTTCCCCTTTCTGATATCCATGCCCATATAAGGAAAAATTACCCACTAATACATATTAATATACATGCTATCAATTCTTTTACTGAAATAACATTTTAATAGGAGTATTATTTCATATACTTAAGCAGCAGAAAAACCAGGATTGAGCTTAGTAATTTCCTCAAAACAAATACTCATCCTACACAACTTCTAAAACTGTTATTAAACGGACTATTTGAAAACAAAGGTTCTCCAATAATTAAAAAATGGACTTTACAGAAAAACTTCTAGTTCTAAACTAAATACTTTAGAGAACAATGTATTTCTCAAGCCCCAGAGAGCACTGTCATGGTATAGTTTAAGTACCTAATATAACTTTTTTTCACATACCCACTTCTAAGGGCTGTGATGATACAGTCTGCACAAAATCGATGTAAACACTCCTTTGTAGTCATTGTATTCTTCAACATATCCAAACAAATTGGACACATTAATTCACTGTGTAGACTTCGAGGTGAAACCACGATTTCCAAGCCATCTGTTATTGCCTCCTGTAAAAAAGTCACTTTACAATTAAATGCTACTTAATTTATTTTATTATGGACAAGTTCAAACATATAAAAGTATAGGAAATGGTAAAAATGAACAGATATATAGGTACCACTTCTACACTATTTTATATCTCTTTTCTTCTATCTGCAGACTTTTTTCCACCTGAAGTTTCAACTTAACTTGTATTTCACTAAAACAGAGTTCCTTCATTTCATCTCTACCAAATCGATAAATCATTATCTTCTCTCATATTCATGGAGAACTATACCTCTTCCCATCAAAGGTACATCCCTTTGTACCTTCTAACAATATCCTGCTTTTAATTATTCTACTTGCTCTCAGGCTTCAGCATTCTAGCCCTCTCCACTGAATCAGCCTAGGAGACAAGTATCTCAACTGGGCTGCTGCAGTAAATAGGGAATGATGCACTTTAACTCCATCTTATAAATGCAACAAATTCAAAATTTAATCTCACATTCCCCTCTTCAGCTTTTGTTCCATTTCTCTGCTTTCCTGAACAGCCAAATTTCTTTGAACAATCATCTATCCACCTTTTTTTCACTGCTGTCCTTTACTGGACCACAGAGACATATCATTGTCATCTCTTTGGTTCATGATTGGAACCAATGACGAGAATGCATCATGATTCCATTTAATCTTCAACCCAGTACAATCTGCTCAAGTGAATTGCTCCTGTCAAGGTCATTAAATATACAGTCATCCCTCTGTATATCCACATGGGACTACTTCTAGGAACCCTCACAGAACTAAAATCCTTGGATGCTAAGTCCTTTTCATAAAATAATGTAGTATTTTAATATAACCTATGCACACCATACTCCTCCTAAGTACTTTAAATCATCTTTAAATTACTTACAATCCCCAATACAATGACTACATCACTTCATTTGCATGGATTTAATGCAGTACTCCACAGATGGCAAATTCAAATTTTGCTTTCTGAAACTTTTGTGCAATTTTCCCCCCAAATATTTTCAGTCTATAGTTGGTTGAATTCACAGGTGTAGAACCCATGGATACAAAGCGCCAAATCTAATATACACTCTTCTCAATCGTCATCTTATTTAATCTCTCAGTTGTGCTGAACAAATTTTTTTTTTGAGACAGAGCCTCAAGCTGTCCCCCTGGGTAGAGTGTTGTGGCATCACAGCTCACAGCAACCTCCACCTCCTGGGCTCAAGCGAGTCTCCTGTCTCAGCCTCCCAAGTAGCTGGGACCACAGGCACCTGCACAATGCCTGGCTATTTTTGGTTGCAGCCGTCATTCTTATTTTGGCGGCCAGGGATGGATTTGAACCTGCCACCTTAGGTGTAAGTGCCTGGCACCTTAGCCACTTGAGCCACAGGCGCCGAGCCTGTGTTGAACACATTAACTGTAACCTCCTTTAAATACTTCTTTTAGAATTTAAATCCTCCTTCTCTCCCACTCTCCTATTCTTTCCCCCCTTTACTCTGATGGTCCCTCTCAGTTTCCTTCACGGGTTCCTTGTCCACTACCTCATTTCTAAATGTTGAAGCACCTCTGGATGAAGTTATAGGTCTTCTCATCTCTCTGGGTGATTCTGTCCATTCCCACTGCTTAAAATGTGCTGACCACCTCTAAAATGTTATATATAGTTCAGATTCTGGTTAGCATCTCTCCCTGTCTATCATATCTGTCTCAAACTTAAAATGAAACCAGTTTTATGCATGTTTGTAGCCTACAAAACTGCTCCTCTCCAGTCTTTCCTATCTTTACCTTCTCAAAGGAGTCTTCCCTAGTACCTGTTATTATGTGTTACAACATGGAAGACTTGCTGTTTACATCATTTCTCATGTGTAATTTTAGGCATATTTACTCGCCTAATGCCTATAAAGTCCCTGGGCTGGTGCCACATCTATTTTATTCACCACCTTTCACCCAGTACTTAACAAAGAATTATGCTAAATTACTGTCAAACCAAATGAAGCATCAGTCACACACATCTAAGTCAGGACTGCTTGCACATAAATGTTATGTTCTATTTAAGTTTTCTTTTCATTTTTTTGGCCAGGGCTGGGTTTGAACCTGCCACCTCTGGCATATAGGGCCAGCGCCCTAATCCTTTGAGCCACAAGCACCACCCTATTTAAGTTTTCATTTTCTAAAAATGTATCTCATGTCTTATATTCCCCCTTAAGTCATCTTAATCTGTATTACCTGAGGTGTTCGCTGTAATTCATATAAACTGAGTTCCCATGTTTTGCTTAATGGTTGAGTTCCGTTGGTCTGCACAGCCTGAGACATCACTAGAAATAAAAATGAGACAAAAACAATTTCAGAAAGCGAAAGAGAAAGGTAAAGTCTGAATGCTTGTGTACCTCCAAATTCCGTATGTGGAAACCTAATCTCCAATGCAATAGTAATAAGAGGTGGGGTCTCTGGGAGGTGATTAAGTCAGAAGGCCTTATGAATGTCTTAGGAATAGGATTAGTGCCCTTATAAAAGGAGCTTGAGGAAGTCTTTTCAATCTTGTAAACAGTGAGGACACACAGAAAGCACTACCTATGAAGAAGAAGCCTTTACTAGACACTGAATCTGCTGGTGTCTTCATCCTCACAGCCCCAAGACCCTCCTACCTCCCGCAAACCCCTCCTGCAGCTTCAGTGATGCCACCTCTTAGCCATTCACCTTGGAGACTGCATTCCCATCCTAGGAGTGCACTAGCATTTCCATCAGAACCACCAACCACCAATCAACCTAGAGCTCTATGTCTCCTTACATATACTTGTTCAGGTCTTACTATTATATTTTTTCCACAGTGACGTGGTTCTGTAGAACTTTAAAGTATATTTTGACCAATCTCATGAGAGGGAATGTGCTGAGAAAGTGATAAAGCTACACAACCAACACAGGGGGCCTAATCTTCCTTCAGGATGTCAAGAAACCAGACCATGACAACTGGGAAGGCAGACTGAACATATGGAGTGTGCACTACACTTGGATAAAAGCAGGAATTAGTCACTACTGAAACTGTAGGATCTGGTGACTGACAAAGACAACACCCACTTGCATGAATTCACTGAGAGGTGCTAAGTGAATGAGCAGGTGCAATCTATCAGAGAATTTGGTGTAATCACCTGCCAGAATCTGGCAAGGCAGAGGACTTCTTCAACAAGTACTATTTTGGGAAAGACAGTAAGGACAAGAGCTAAGCTGATTTTCCCATAGCCACAGGGGTGACTTCCCTGGTCACCAAGGCAACATACACAGGTTGGGGTCACCTTTTCTGTAAGTTGTACCCACTTAAGTTCTATCATTTGTATCATTCTTTCAAATAAAGAAATTTGGTTTAAAACAGCAAACTAAAAACAAAACATGAGAAAAGTAAGAAAAAAATATTAAACAGTCTGTCAAATATTTTCTATGTGAAAAGAAAAGATATTTATATTTCTGCATGGTCGGGGGTTCCTGAGCAAAGAAATCTATAGCTGAAACAACAGGTTTCCTATACGTAGGAAACTTAAAGATAACTAGGTAGGTGACTAACAACGGAGGTTCCTCCTCCTCCCCGTTTCCAAGGATTATTGGTTTATATTAGAGAGCAAAGATTTCTCTCCCCCTCTCTAAGGAAGGGGACGGAACATGTACTCAAGTTCCCACATCCCTATTTTCTGGTTCCTCACATACTAAATGAATATCTAGGTTTCCTCACTCTGCTCCACGGGAAGAACGAGACAGAGGGGAACTGATGCAATTCCTGCCATAATTAACATGCCCCTGGTCCAGAAATTATATGTCTACTAGAAACTAAAATTTTAAGTTAGCAACTAGCAACTGAAATTTTCACTTGAAATTTTCCCCATTGAAAATGTACTTAATTTAGTGTGTTATTCATGATCTTAGAGGAAAAAAAATAATGTGTCTGAACTATTGGAAAATTTGTATTTGCATACTAGTTCAATAACATTATAAGTTAATCTTTGGAAAACTAGAGACCTAACCACTAATGTGAACATTCTTTCTGTCTTTTTCTTTTTTATTTTGGAGATAGAATCTTGCTTTGTCACCCTCAGTAGAGTGCCTTGGCATCGCAGCTCACAACTACCTCACACTCTTGGGCTTAAGTGATCCTCTTGCCTCAGCCTCCAGAGTAGCTGGGACAATAGGCAGCTACCACCACACCCAGCTCATTTTTTCTATTTTTAGGAGAGACAGGGTCTCCCTATTGCTCAGGCTGGTCTCAAATGCCTGAACTGAGGCAATTCACCCATCTTGGCCTCCCAGAGTGCTAGGATTACAGATGTGAACCACTGGGCATGGCCCTAACATTATTTCTATACAAATAATTAATTTTATAATACTGGCAAAGAAAGTAATGTAGAGGCTTCCTAAAATACAATTTCTATCCTATCGCTAAGCTATAATCCTTAAAATAGTTGGTAGGAGTATGAAAAACTGTAGTCAAGTCTAAGCAGCATTAAACAAGGTTCATATAAAAAAAAAAGTAAAGACAATACTAGTACAGGTTTCTATTCAAGTCTCTGAGTCCCTAAAGACTCTCAAATCCCCTAACTGGAGCTACATTTGTCCCCAAGCCCATTCAAGTAAAAATAGACCACTAAACCATAAATTCCTCAAGAATAAGGGCAGAAAACTATTTTAGGGATATCCTTAGGTTATAACAATATAACAAATGAGACAGAGACAACATGAGCGGTGATCTTTGGATCGGGACCAGCTTGGGTCTGCATCCTACTTCTAGCAGTCACTAGTTGTGGATCCAAAGGCAAATTTCTTAGTTTCTCCAGGCATTTTTTTTAAGCCTGCAAAATGGGAAAAACATGCAAGTTCACTGTCAAAACTCAATGAGACAGTCATATAAAGTACCTGGCATATTCCATAACTGACAGCCATAAAACTGAGAGGATACTGTCCTGTCGTCTTTATTTCAGTTAAAAGAAGCATTCTATTTCCTAGCCCCCCCAACACATAAGACTAGGAAAAAAATTTAGACACTCCCTAACTTATCAAGAATTTTACATTAATCCTCTTTCAAAAACAGTAAGTTCTTTTAACGAAATATTGAAAGGAAATCTTAGAATCTTGGTTAGGTGTCTCATAAAAATCAATCAGTAGGCTGATTCAAGGTTAGTCAGTTAAAGCTTATTCTATAACAAAAATTGCCAGATACAGCAGATTTCCTTATTAATTCTCAACTTTTAGTAACCTGTATGTGATTAAATACTCAGTTCCTAGAAGCCTAAGGGGGGTGAGGGGACCATATTGGATAGATATGTTATTGAGCCAATGGACTCACTACTTGATGTGCCCAAAAGTGATGGCACTGACTTTTGAGAAAAGGAAGGCTTTACTGCTAGACTGGGCAGGAAGAGATAGGTGGTGAGCTCACATCTCCTTGATTTGCAGTTTGGGGCAAGTTCATGGGCTTAGAGGGCCAGGGAAAGAATTTAGGAATGTTGGCTTGGCAGGGCTTCAAATTTGACGATTTGGGATATTCAACCTGCCACCCATACACAGGCTGATTTTTTTAGTATTTTTTTTGCTTATCTGTGGTGTTGGACATCAAGAAAAGTATACATGGAACTTTTTTTGCTAATCAGCTGTTGTTAGTGTTTGTATATTTAATGTTAGCCCAAGATTACTCTTATTCCTCCAGGATGCAACAGAGAAAAAAATAGGTTGGACACCCCTGATTCAGTAAGGTGTATTAAGGAAGATTTTAGACCCAGATCCTCTAGCCAAGAGACTCTTGCTTCTGAAAAAGAATTCCGACCACGTCTCAGTCTTCCTGGTGCCAGTAGTTGTACATCAAATACCTAATTCATTAGACACCAAAGCTTTCTACTGTGCATGCTTGTGCTACATGACTTGTACCTTTTAGTTCTATTATACCTAAAAGGTAACTTGAAATTTTCTTATCAACAGCGTAGGCCCAGTTTGGGCTGGTCCCACGATTAGAAGACATGTCTGGCTCAAATTTAATTAGAAATTTGTGGATTATCATTTCGTTGCATTGGAAGCTATCCTATCCTCTATAAACTATGACTTTCACTTAAAAATATAATTTGTAGATCACTTATAAAAATTTTCTTGCATTATCCACTCCCTTCCCTGGCCCCAAACACATATACAATCTTTAAGGGAATTAAGATTATATACAGGGCAGGTAACACTGCTGTCTGACAATTGAGGATCAAGGGCTGAAGCACAGAGAACCTATATGGTCTTTATTTTCATGGTGAGATTCTTCATAAACCAAAGCCTCAAGTGAGACCCTGGCACATACTGGATCACAGTAAGCTCATAATTTGATTCTCGGATAACAGCCTCAAGTGAATACTTTCTATAGTATAGGTAAAAGAGGAAATCATACTAAATAGCAGATGTGCAGACAAAAGAGCTAAAAACAATTTTTCTCAAAAACAAGTAACTCTAAATATAACATTTCAAGCTAAACTCTCAAGAATTCTGTAGCTAAAAAAATGTTTACCAGCTGCTTTAATCATAAAAATTGCCTGGGCTATGTGAAATGAAACCACAGATTAATATGAGTGAGCTATAAGTTAAAACCTCCAGAAAAAGACAGAACTTAGGTAAATGGGGTTATTTAGAATTGTCCATTTACATTTTGAACAATGCTTGCTATTTTGTTTCCTACGGCTGCTGTAACAGTACTACAAATGTGATGGGTTTTACACAACAGTAATTTATTCTCTCACAGTTCTGCAGGCCAGAAGTCCTAATTCAGTGTCACTGGGCAAAATAAAGGTGTTGGCAGGAGTACACATCTTCCTGATGCCCTAGGGGAGAATGTGTTCCTTCCCTCTTTTATCTCAAGGTAAACGTCAGTATTCCTTGGCTTCTGGCCACATCACTCCAACTGCCTATGTGCTCACACTGCCTGGTCCTCAGTCCACATGTGATAAGTGATAGTCCACTATCCACTATTAGCCCCCGCTTGGATAGTCCAGGATAATCTCATCTCAAAATCATTAATTTACTTACATATGCAAAGATGCTTTTTTCCAAATACAGTAACATTTGTAAATTCTTGGCATTAGAATGTGAGTAATCTTTTGGAGGACATTTTTTCAGCCTATCCCACCTGCCAAAGGTAACAGTTAACCATAACCCACCAAAGAACATAACCAACCAACTCCCCACAGACAGTTAAGGTTTTATCCTGTGTATAATATTTCCTTAATGTGCTTTTAAATTTTGCTTTGTTTTCTGAAAAGATACCAAAAAATATAATCACTCTTAAATTACTTAGATTATGCCATTTCCCTGTAATGTATTTTTCTCCATATGTTTTAGATATGCCTCCCTAAGCATTATGAAACAAAGTTAAGAAGCTCTGTCTCCCCTTCTTAATAAGATAGTAATCTTTTTCTTTCATGGTTATTGTCCCTTCTGAGCAGAGTAAAATAAATAAAGGTCACATCAAATTAACTCTACCAATCTTTAGCATTTTTCTTTTCTTTGTTATATTACGTAACATGTGAATAAACAATTTCTTCTTTAATTAAAACGTTGCTTGCTTACCAGAATACAGGTATTGGATTTTAGAAATTGACTCAAAACTAGGCAAACGAGGGAGCAAAAATAATTCTGAGTAAGCAATCTAGCCGCCAGTTTAATCTAAAACTACAGCTATAAGACAGACCCTAATTTCTATAAGCTTTTGAAGACACAAAGTGATCTTTATAGAAAAACCTGTCATTGTACTAACCATCTAGAATATTCACCTAAATTATTTTTGGTAACCAAATAGCTTCTTTATTTAAAAAGTCAATATAGGGTGGCACCTGTGGCTCAGTGGGTAGGGTGCTGGCCCCATGTACTGAGGGTGGTGGGTTCAAACCTGACCCTGGCGGAACTGCAACAAAAAAATAGCCAGGCGTTGTGGCAGGTGCCTATAGTCCCACTGCTTGGGAAGCTGAGGCAGGATAATCACCTAAGCCCAGGAGCTGGAAGTTGCTGTGAGCAGTGGGATGCCACGGCACTCTACCCAGGGCAATAAAGAGAGACTCTGTCTCTATTAAAAAAAAAAAAAGTTATATATAAGTTAATATAATCATATGTAAGTTGATATAATCAATTCCTAATTGGATTATATCTTTTCTACACTATGGGACATACAGTACAAACCATGCAAAGATGATTTGCCAAATCTTCGTTACTCAGTCTTAAATCTTTGCGTACTGGTAATAAATATACTGTTTCTAGTCTCCCTATAATTAAGCTACTGTTACAGGGAAAATAAATGTTAAGACATTTAAAGTTGGCTCAGCACCTGTAGCTCAGAGGCTAGG
Source organism: Galagoides demidoff (assembly GCA_963574575.1). NCBI lineage: Eukaryota > Metazoa > Chordata > Mammalia > Primates > Galagidae > Galagoides > Galagoides demidoff. The sequence goes on from CAUYQV010078880.1 coordinate 10,133, forward strand.
GCACCAGCCATGTACACCAGACCTGGCAGGTTCAAATCCAGCCTGGGCCTGCCAGACAGCAATGACAACAACCAAAAAATAGCCAGGCATTGTGGTGGGCGCTGTAGTCCCAGCTAATCAGGAGGCTGAGGCAACAGAATAAATAGCTTAAACCCAGGAATTGGAGGTTGCTGTAAGCTGTGACATCACAGCACTCTATTGAGGACATAGTGAAACTGTCTCAAAAAAAAAAAAAAAAAAAAGAGAGACAGAACTGCTTCTACTCAATGTATTAGTGGAAGTTCTAACCAGAGCACGTAGAGAAGGGGAAAGAACAAAAGAAATGGCATCCAAATTGGAAAGGAAGTAAAATATGTTTGTAAATGACATGCTGTTATATGCAAAAACCCTACAGATTCCACACACAACCTGCAAAAAGGTGAACACATGAATTCAGCAAAATCACAAGGAAAAAAATCAACATTAAAAAAAAAATCAGTTGCATTTCATGATTTGTTCATTAGAAATGAACAATCTAAAAAGGAAATTAAGAAAATACTTCCATTCAGAATAGCAAAAAGAATAATAATACTTAGGAATAAATTTAACCAAGGAGGTCAAATACCTGCACACTGAAAACCATAAAACAATGCTGAAAGAAATTAAAGGCACAGATAAATAACAAAAAGCCCATGTTCATGAGTTGAAAACACTGAATACTGTGAAGACAACAGACAGTACAGGTGATCTTCCACTTACAATGAGGTTACATCATGATAAACTCATCATAAAATAAACGTCAAAATTATTTCCAATTTACAAGGGACTTATCCAGATACAGCCCCGTTATAACAGCCCTATACTTGAATGCATAGTTTTCACACCATTTTAAAGCAAAAAAATCCTAAACTAAGTCACTGTAAGGCAGGGGCCATCTGTACTATCTAAACCAATCTATAGATACAATACAATCTCTGTCAAAATCCCAATGATGTTTTTTCCAAGACTTGGAATAACCCATCCTAAAATTTCACATAGACTCTCAGAGGGATTGCCAAACAGCCAAAATAATCTTGAACAAGATTAAAGTTGGAGGATTCATGTTTAATGGTTTGAAAATTTACTACACAGATACAATAAAGTAATGAGTTAATGGTATAAAGACAGACCTACAGGCTTGGCACCTGTGGCTCAAGTGGCTAAGGCTCCAGCCACATATACCTGAGCTGGCAGGTTCGAATCCAGCCTGGGCCCGCCAAACGATGGCTGCAACCAAAAAATAGCTGGGCGTTGTGGGGGGTGCCTGTGGTCCCAACTACTTAGGAGGCCAGAGGCAGGAGACTCGCTTGAGCCCAGGAGGTGGAGGTTGCTGTGAGCTGTGATGCCACAGCACTCTACCCAGGGGGACAGCTTGAGGCTCTGTCTCAAAAAAAAAAAAAAAAAAAAAAAAAGACAGACCTACAGACTAATAGAATGGAACATATACAAGGTCAAACAATGAAGTTTGCAAATTCATCCTAGAAAAGTGCTACATACCTCACTGCTGAATGTCACTATGGTCACCTTTAAAGTATTCCCCTTGGCCATCTGGTGACCTTATGGTCAATTAATTTTCGATGAAAGCGCCAAGACCATTCAATGGGGGTGAAAGTCTTTTCAACAAAAGGTGCTCAGAAAACTGAATCATCAGCAACACCCGTAGTTCAGTGGGTAGGGCGCTGGCTGGGTTCGAACCCAGCCCAGGCCAGCTAAAACAACAATGACAATTGCAAAAAAGAAAAACAGCTGGGCACTGTGGTGGGCACCTGCAGTCCCAGCTACTCAGGAGCTTAGGCAAGAGGATCACTAGAGCCCAGGAGTTAGAGGTGGCTGTGAGCTATGATGCCAGGACACTCTAGCCTGGGGCAACAGAGTGAGTCTCTGTCTCAAAACAAAACAAAACAAAAAACAAACAAAAACAAAATAGAAAACAAGTCTTTATGAGGACATGGACAAACTAGGACCCCTATGCAATGCTGGTGAGGAACTGGTACAGGAGCTTTTGAATGCAGCATGGCAGTTCCTCAGAAAGGTAAACACAGAATTACCATATGATCCAATAATCCCAATTCTACGTGAATTACCCAAAGAACTGAAATAATAGCATTGTTTGTAACAGCCAAAGATATGGCACATACGTACCACGTTCATAATAGCATCCATTATTTCTAATAGCCAAAAGATGTCAACAACTCAAATGTCCATCAACAGATGAACAGGTGGTATCCACACAAGAAAATACTACCCAGCCTCAAAAAGAAGCAGAGGTCTTATACGCGCTACAATGCAGATCAACTTTGAGAGCAGTATGTTACGTGAAATAAACCAAACATAAAAGGAGGAAGATCTACTAGTCAGATTCACAGAGGAAGTACCACAGTGACTACCAGAGACGGGCGATCGAGGTAACGCAGAGGTGCCATTTAACGGGCACAGAGTTTCAGTTTGGCATGATGAGAAAGTGCTGGAGACAAGACGGTGATGCTGTGGGACAAAGTGAATGCACTTAATGCCGCTGAACTGTATGCTCTAAAGTGGATGAAACGGTAAACTTTATGTTATGTATATTTTAACCACAATAAAAAATAAAAATTTAAATTAAACTTTGTTCTTATCGTATAGAGCTCTGCAACTTCAGCATACATTTTTCTTCCTTATTATGTCAAGAACTTTTACTTTTTTCAATTTATGAAAAAGCATTTTATGACTTCTCTTTGGTTTATCCACATTGCGCTCTGGGGCCATGATTAAGTAAAATAAGGGATTCCTGAACACAAACACTGCAGAACTGCCACAGCCAATCTGAGAGCTGCAGTGGGGACCAAGTGACAAAGAGCGGGTAGCACATACAAAATGGATATGCTGGACAAAGGGATGATTCTCGTCCCAAGCAGGACTGAGATTTTACCATGCTTCTCAGAACAGCCTGCAATTTATAAACTATTTCTGGAATTTTCC
>CAUYQV010078885.1:0-39062 GCA_963574575.1 Galagoides demidoff
TGTTCACTGCAGATTTTTTCATACCAAAAAATCCTGTTATTACCATTACAATAGATCAATGTAGCATCAATTTTTCTTCCTTGGTTTTAATACCTTTATCCACCCATATCAAGAACCCATATTTGTGATGAAGCCAAAATATTCTCATCCTCAAATCTTAAATTGCAGCATACAATCATATCAGTATTTACTGACATCTTGTACATTCCCCTCTCTCAAGTTTTTCATTTGCTCTATACTTTGTTTTTAGACCTCACTAAAAAAAAGACAGACAGAAAGAAAAAAGAAACCTTTCCAATCTACCACCTGCCTGCTGGTTTCCCACCACTTAGGGATGTGATGGCTGGATGCCATTACTTATCATTTTAGTAACTTTTCCCATTGATTGAAAGGACTTAAACATTCCCACATCCTGGCTAAATGTTGGAGAGGTTTCTTTCTCACTGCAGGCCCCTGATCTCCCTATTCTTTAATCATTGATGTAAAAATTTGTAATCATAAATTCTTTCCATACTCCATGTGAGATGTAATTCCTTGAAAATGCCCTTTGCCAGTTTAACAATCCCTAAGAGCCATTTCTCAAAAACCTGGATGGAAGTTATTCCTCTGAAATGTAATCAATGAGGAAGTTAGAGCCCCTAACCCAGTCTCTGTGGGAGGGGAGGTGCCTAACTTTAGTATTTTGTTTCATCTTGTAAGTAAACCTATCCTTTACTATGAAGATATGATAAAATTTACTTTTCCTTTGGGTATAGCCAATTAGCAAACAGACCAAGATGCCCCTTGCCTTGGTGAGGTTTAGACTGAATTGTGGTCCCTGGTCCTTCTCCCTTCTCCCAATAGCCTTGAATAAAATTTTTCTTTTCTGTTTATTTTTACCTGGCACAGTTTTTACCTTGACACCATCAACATTATCTTCTGCTTTTTCAATTCCAAAACGCATAATGAGTCAAGAGTTCACCTTCTTTACTCTTAATTATATCAAGACCATGTGTATGGGTAAACAAAATTAGACAATGATGTGAATTGTTTATAGTATAAAATAGTGGTCTCTCTTCACTCTTTTTCCCCATTTGAGTGGAAGTTTTCCCTAAATTTCACCCCTCCCCTCAACTCAATTAGTTATCAGCTGTGCTAATACCTGTGCTAGATACTTCCACCGAAGGTTCAGAAGAACTTTATCAATTTGGAGGCTGAAATCATAATTTAAATCAATTTCATTTATTTCTTCCTTATAGACTGCTGCCATCTTGATATCAAAGAAGACTTATTACTTTGTTAAGACTTTCATGTTATTGCTTTTGTCTTTAAAATTTTAATTTAGAAGAATGTTCTACCATTCGACCCTGCCTGTAACAGTCTTCACCTTTCAACGTGCCTTCCCGCATAATCTGTGTGGCAGCCATACTGAACTGGGTAATAACGTATGTTTCAGAGTGTTTTCAATGCACTTGACTTCACTAACACAGTTCCAGCCCTTCGTACCTACACTCATCCCTTCCCTCCTTGGTTTAGCGGCTTTATTAATCAGGCAGGGCTGTTGGTTTCCCTTCAGGTATCCATTTGTGCCTGATAACACTGTCACTCTCCTTCAAAATTCAGCTTAGTGCCTATTCAATAAATAATTTTTTACATTGCTATCAGGTAGAATTGACCTTCCCTTCCCCTTTTCCCAATTCTACCCTGTTGTATTCTTCTATCTTAGAACATACAACACTTGGGACTTGTTTATATATTGCATGACTAAAGAACCATAAAACAGTTTTGACTTTAGCAAACCCTATTTTAATAGACAGAAGAACAATATTGTCCATTTAAGCAGAATTTAAGTGATCTTTTTCCTTTGGATTTAAATTCATTAATTTGTATCTCTGCCTATTCACTTAGCCCTGCTCATACTACATCTCTCACATGTAATACTCCTGTGGGCTTTACTTTAGCCCTCAGCTAGGGACTTATTGAATAGTCTGTCCCTCTGCAAAGACATGTTACATGTACTTAATAGGATAATCTGCTAAGAAAAATCTCCTTGAAACTTTAACCTTTGGAACAATTATGCCTTATAAAACTAATTACAGAAACATCCTAACAATACCCCTCAGTGCATGAATCATTCTGTTCCCAGTAGCATAAAGTTTATATAACCCAACTTCAAAATATTCCAGTCAAAGAAAATAGTTTTGATATTCATCATATATACCACTGATTTTTAATTAAAATATGTGGAATAGACTTGAATACCTTGTTTATTATATAGGGTCATCATTTGAACAGTCTCTGATGTAAAGTGAGAGCGTCCTTAGGAGCTGCGTCTTCTGGCTGCTGCCTGCATGTCTTGCCTCTCACAGACCATCTCTATCTATATTATATACTGCTCTTTGGAAGTTTGAAAACCATATACTCTTAACTTGAGAAACAGTTTTATTTAAAACAATAGCGAGGATAAGCTATGTCTAGGCCTGAGGGGGTTATTTTCAAAAGACATAACACGTATCCAAATAGAATCTGTGATAATCTGATTTCCTCCTCAGAAATTAAAATTAGGCTGGATGCCATGACTCACACCTATAATCCTAGCACTCCAGGAGCCTGACATGGGTGGATCGCCTGAGTTCAGGGGTTTGAGAGAAGCCTGAGCAAGAGTGAGACCCCATCTCTAAAAATAGTTAGGCATTGTGGTGGGCACCTGTAGTCACAGTTACTAAGGAGGCTGAGTCAAGAGGATAGCTTGAGCCCAAGAGTTTGAAGTTGCTATGAGCTGTGACACCACAGCATTCTACCAAAGGTGATAAAGTGAGACTCTGTCTCAAAAATTAAAAAGAAAAGTTTAAATCTATTATTATTTTATGTTCCAGGTGACTTAGTTTCCTGTGTATTTGAATATAAGTAGGCAAATTTCATTGATGAGTTCTAATATTGACATATTAACAACAAAACATTTCTTTGCTATATAGATGTTTCATGATGGCTGATTAAGATTAGACAACTCTTTTAGGAAATTGTAAATCAAATCATGTAGTTCATGTATTTATATGTGGGCTTAGTTTTCATGTGTGCCATTGGGATGATCAGAAAGAAATATTTAAAAAGGACTCTTGTATTTAACTTCCCCTTAGCTTGTTAATAATCTAAAATTGAAGACTGAAAGTCAGATTCCTTATTACACGTGGGTCTTCTCAAATATGAAAAGGTCTCTAATTTGATACAATTAATATAATTATATCAAATATAATTAATTTAATATAGTTTTGAAAAATATATTTGCTATTTTGTTTCAATGAAACCATGTTGGTTTTCAGAGTTGGAAATTTTGCATAACCACAGTCTCTTATCAACTGTCACAATTCAACATATCTGGATGGTATGGTCAATTTTATGAATTCTAAAATGTAAGATGAACATAAAAGAGAATTACTGGTTTCTTGACTCTTTAGGAATGAGTTGGGTATAATGCTAAGAGGGCCATCCAACAAACCCCCTTTTTCTTAGAGGTGGAAGTAGAGGGTTTCCTGATGAGGCGTATGTGGGTAAGGAGAGAGTGGTATGTGAGGTGGAGGCCTGGAGATAGATTCTGTTCATGACAAGAATGCATCTAAAATTGGAGGAGGAGATTCGGAGAAAAGGCATCCTTCTATGTGAACTACTTTTGCAACCTTTTGATTTACTTTTATTGAGGAAAAATTGTATCTGAATTTAAAAATGAAGTGTGAATTTATAGGATGATTGCATCAAAATGGTAGGTAGGACCATTCACCTCTGTTCTCCTTGTAATCCGAACAGTAGAAATGGCAAAGGATATTGGTAAAATTGTAGAGATATCTACATATTACATAGACATATGTATATAATATAAAAACATAAAAATAAAGATGTAAAATCATCACTGGGAAGTAATCAGACTGTCAGCGGAATCTCCCTACAGAAGCCCCATCCTCATTAGCTATCACTCCCCATGTTTCCCCATTCCTTGTCAACGGTCAGATTTAAGCAATCACTAATTCACTTACAGTCTCTTTTTATTTGTCTATTCTGGATGCTTCATATGACCTCTGAAATTTTCTTGCAACTCTTTTGGAAATTGAAAATTATCTCAAAACAAAAATGTTATGTTTACTTTCTATTGTCTTTTTGAATATATATTTTTGTAAAAATTTTGTTTTGTGAATTATACAGAATAAGTTATATTACTAATATCAAAATAAAAAATGTAGAGCTATAAACAATGTCTAGTTTTCCTTTGATATAAAAATGCTAAAGACTCAGGGGTCAGCAGGTTAAACACTGTACTGCATGGCCCACAGTGCACAGGCCTTAATCTATTCATCCCACATCTGTTCCTGTATGCAGCAGAATTTCTAGCATCTGATAAGCAATTAATTAGTTCTCATTGAATGAATACCACCATATATGTGTACATAGGTAAAGGAATATGGTAATAAATCATTTCATATTTTATAAGTATGGTTTATGGTTTAATTGAATAATCAAAATCAGTTCATTTTCTGAATTTTTAAATCATTTAAGCATCATCCATCCTTTGTATGATTTGTAAGCAGAACATTTTATATTTTTATCTTGGCTCTACCCTTTCCTAATTGTTTTGATCAAACCATCTAATGTTATAGGTAAGCCTGTGTTAATCTATACAAAAATAACAATGATAATACACTTCCATACCACCTCACTTCATTGTTATGAAGATCTTGTTTAACAACGTACTTTAAAAAAATTATATAAGGAATTATTATAACACATGAAGAGCTGGAACTTGGGAAACATATTTTTATATCATAGTATAAAATATTTCCAAAATTTGTTAATGCATATTCTATGAGAATCTGTTCAGAGTGCCTAGCAATCTTAAATAGTTGAATTTCCTTGAGTAATCTAAAACCATTCTCAGAGTTATCTGGCTGGTCCATATGGGTCTTACAGATGATTCTTTCCATAGAAGAGTTTTCATTTACACATGTGAGTTCCCACTGATGTCAAAGAAAATATCAACCAAGAAAAGAAGCTCTTAAATTGTCTAACTGCTCAGATGTCTGGCACAAGAACTCACAGGGAAGAAGGATAAAATATAAAAATAGGTCTCACAGTGTCTTAGAAATAAGTGGATTTAAGCAAAAAGTATTTCAGGAGAAACGGTCTCTGGTGTAAATCAGAATTAAAGGTACAGGGGAAACAGAGAAACACCAACAAGTTCAGGTCAGTTTAACTCCAAATTTTATCTAAAACATATTTTGTGAATATAGTATGAAGCTCTTTCATAGTTTTTGTTACACAACAAAGTAAGTCAGTAAGTTTTAAGGTTATGAAGGCTCCTGGAAAGAAATGACAAGGCAGATATCCAAAAAAGATGGCATAGGACATTGAACAACTCCCCATAACCAAAACAGGGCCTAAAATTGTTCTGTAGCTAACATACTCTCAGTGCATCCTGAATGAGAACCTGGATCAGGAACAAGGGAAAACAAAATAAAAGGAAGTAGTATTTTTAATATTGAATAAAATTATTCTATAATGTTGTCTAACTATGTGTTTAAACTTAAAAACAATTGGGGGCACATTAGACCTCATTTTCTTTTTTTTATTAGATTATAACTGTGTAAATTACTGCATTTATGGGGTACAATGTGCTGATTTTATATACAATTTGGAATGTTTACATCAAACTGATTAACATAACATTCCTCTCACTTATTTAATTGTTTTGTTCAGACATTTATATTCTATTAATATATTTGACATGTACCCTTGCAATATGCACAGTAGGTGAGGTCCCACTGATTACCCTCCCTCTACCATCCACCCCACTCCCCTCCTCTCACCCTCCTCTCAAGAACGAAAAAAAAAAAAAAAACCCCAGTGTACTCAATACTACTATGAAATCAATATATAATCACTCACACTTTTCATACGAAAGATAAAGCACAATTATAGCCCAGAAAAATGGAGAGAAGAGAAGATCTTGTTTTCTTCACTGAGCAAGTCAGTATTGGTCATTAATCACATGCTTACAAATCTACATTGCTTTGCCTGAAAAGAGGGGTGGGAATTCTGAGCTCCTATGAAAATAAAACAATTAATCTATTAAACATCATGAAATTCAGAGTAAAAGAAATGAACTTCTACTAGCGGTGACTTCAAAATATCAATATAGAAAAGGGTTGAATGAGGCAGCCTCTGGTTGAAAATATTTATTTAAGCAGGAGGTTAGTGGCCTTGTCTTAAAAACACATTTTTATAATAATCACCATATTTTTATTTAAATTGGGTTTATTTGGGGTGACTTTTGATACCTGATTTAGACAGGCCTTAAATTTTCAGCACCACCAAGATAATCACTGATGTTTGCATTATAAAAAGAAATTGGAAGAAACAGAAACAGAAAATAATGAAGATAATGGTATAAAACAGTATATAAGAGAGTGGTACATAACTGAAAAAAATTTAGTGAGTTAAAGGGGAAGTAAGAGATTTCTATATAGATTAGAGTGATCTAGAAATTTTTTCTTTTTTGCAGTTTTTAGCTGGGGCTGGGTTAGAACCCACCACCCCCAGTATATGGGGCTGGCACCCGCCTTCTTGAGCCACCCCAATCTGGAAATCTTATCAAAGAAGATAAGTAGAATTTCAATTATGGGTTGAAACTTAGGTTGATTTGGAAGAAGACAGATGATGAAGGGCTGCTTGGGCACCAGCAATTAGAGAAATATTATTTTAAGAAAATAAGTCCCCCACCCTCAATTGCTAAGTTGGAAAATGTACCATCTATCTGGATATGGGCCTCTGCTCAAGTCTCTAAATTCCAGAGATATGCATCCATGGTACCTGAATATTGTTCTAATTCTGTGCAGGATGGACATTATAGACTTTAAGGATGAAATTATTTTAAGTTTAAAAACACATCATATATGTGTGTGTGTGTGTGTGTGTGTGCATATGTGTGCTTGATTGTATTATTAACATGTGTAGTTTGTGTAGAAAAATAGCTAGTTTAACATTTCACAAGTCGGACCCAGTCCCCTAGATTACTCGTGACTTACTGGAGTGTTTTCTCTGAGCCATGGCTCAGATCAGCAAGAGAAACATGTCTGGAGGTGTCATTTATTTCTACCCTGAGGACAGATAGAGATAGGGAGTGATAATCCATATATCCCAAAATCCAGGTGTGATGCAATGAACCTGGCACTTTCAAGTGAGATATTGGGTTGAAAATGCTAAGGCCAACACTCTCATTTGTCTGGGTAAGTTATTCTGTCATTTCTCCCAAGATTATTTTATCAGTGGAATGAGATTACTATTTACATTATAGAAATTTTATAAAACTTAGAGCACAAGTACTGAGCATTGACTAACACCTATAAGGTATCAGCTATCCAATAATTTTTACCAAATATTTTACAGAAGTTGTGAAAGAAATTTCTGTATTACAATATGTGAGCTCATTGCAGCCCAATTCATAATCACTAGGTCATGGAAGAAGCCCAAATACCCATCAACCCACTAATGGATCAATAAATTGTGGTATATGTACACCATGGAATACTATGCAGCCATAAAGAAAGATGGAGCAAAGTATCTCAAGAATGGAAGAAAAAGTATCCAATGTACTCAGTCCTACTATGAAACTAATTTATAGCTTTCATAGGAAAACCATAACCCAATTTTAGCCCAAGAATTTGGGGGAAAGGAGGGGAGGATGGGTGGAGGGAGGGTGATTGGTGGGATCACGCCTATGGTTCATCCTATAAGGGTACATGTGTCTCTCTCTAAATGTGGAATATAACATAATAACTAAGAAAATGACATAAAGGCTATGTTAACCAGTTGAATGAAAGCATTTCAATTGTATATAGAAACAGCACTCTGTACCCCATGATAGTATTAATGTACAAAGCTATGATTTAATTAAAAAAGCAATATGTGACATATGTAAACAGTATATCTAATTTTTTCCTATAAGCATCATGTGAAATAGCTCCCACAAAATGTCCTGTTACACTTACCAGAGATAAATCACTGTGCTGATAAACCACTCATCTGATCTAGTATGATATTTATTATGGTCTTTAGAGACATGTGGATCAATTTTAGGACTGGTCAATCTACCATAAGTCTAATTCAATACTGCAGAAACATCACAGCATATTTTTATTTGGACATATTCAATATTTCATGCTTTTTCTCCACCTGGTTAAAGTTTGAAAATTCATCATATAATATCAATTTTCTCAGTCTCCTGAAGAGCCATTTAGTTTTTATATAAGTTAAGGTGTCAGTCTTGAGTTGAAGCTCTCTTCGTCTCATGATTTTCTGATTGACTTTAGGCAATGTACTTAAAACTTGTGAGTTTGCTTTTCCTGTCTGTATTGTGGTGTCCCCATTTACCCACCATAGCATCAGGCTTGTAAAGGTTAACAGCCTATGATGAGCTGCTGTTTGTTATTAAAATCATTCTCTTTGGGGTTCTAACAGTTTCATTTTACTAGATGGATTTCAGTGCCTATTAGTAATAACCAGTCAATTAAAAGCTTTAAAAAATAAGCAAATAAACATCTAAAATAAAATTCTGTATGACATACTATTGTGTTAGTATCATGATTAGAACTAATCAAACCGACTTGCTTCAGTTTTTGGTTTGTCATTTTTTAAAATTAAACTCAAATGAATTATTGTTTTTGATCTCTTGAAACTCAAAATTGTAACAATACTATGATAAGCTTTCTATCTTAGAGAAGAGTCTTTTGAATGTTCCTTAGTTTTATTCTTTGTGGGAGCTAAGTGAATTCTTGGTACTTATGACTTCAAATAGTTAAAAAAATCTATAAGTAGATAATTAGATCTGTAATTAGATTAGATAGATTTTTTTATAATCATAACAAAATATAGGTTATAATAAGGAGAGCCAAGGAAAAGGAGAGAGCTATAAATTGGTTCAATAATAAAAAATCCTTATTCTGATGTAAGATGGATGTAGTTTGTTTTACTTCTTTCATATGTAAAAGGAAGGAGACTGCTTTCTTTGGAAGAAAAGCAATGGATTGGAGGTATTTTGTTCAAAAAATAACTTGCTATCTACTAGAAATTAGAAGGGAAGTGTTTTGTTTTGATTTTTTGTGGTGAAATGAGATGGTGCTGTTGTTCACCATTGGCAAATCAAAGTAAGGTGTGAAGATTATTGAGATGTTGGGCTTCTCTGAGAGACTGATGGACGCCAGAGGGCTGACAGTAGAATACACAAGCTTTCAGGAGTTGGAGCCTAAGCATCTGAAGTCTTACCGCTTGTGATAACCTTCAGCTACCGGGGGAAGGTACAGGACATTCAGTGAAGAAGTGACCGATTTAACATGCCAACCATTGAATTGCCATCCTGTTATTTTTCCTGATACAGCTCTGTGTAGAAAATGGTTGACAAGAAATGATAATCAGAGAAAGAGAATTGTCTTATTTAGTCAATGGCTATCTCTGAGGTAAGATTCAGACCCAAGTTGAATGTTAGCAAAATTCATTTCTCTATATTTATGTGTGTGTATGTAACATCAAGAGTCACTGAAAATGTATTCAAACAGGACTGTCTGATATTTTGGAGGTAATTTTGTTTTCTGGGAGCTGGCGTGTTCATTTCTGGAGGTAGAAACCATGGTTCCCACCTGTCCGGGTTCTCTGCCAGGCCTTAGCGTTGGCTGGGCCGTGGTTGATGTTTTGTAAGTTCTTAGTAACTGCCAGGTGAGTTTCCATTCCCTTGAAGCTTCCATTGTCCTCTTTCTTATGATTCATGTACTTAATCCCCAGCATCTCCTTCAGACATTCCTTTGAATTTATCTGAGAATGCAGGAATGTTTGTGAAGAGGAAAAGCTGTATACTTTTGTTTCATTGGGCGGCACCTGTGGCTCAGTGAGTAGGGCGCCAGCCCCTTATACCGAGGATGGAGGATTCGAACCCAATCTCTGCCAAACTGCAACAAAAAATAGCTGGGTGTTGTGGAGGGCGCCTGTGGTCCCAGCTAACTTGGGCGGCTGAGGCAAGAGAATTGCCTAAGCTCAAAAGCTGGAGGTTGCTGTGAGCTGTGACCCCAAGGCATTCTACCGAGGGTGGCAAAATGAGACTGTCTCTAAAAAAAAAACCTTTGTTTTATTGTACAGACTTTGTGGGAGCTGGAGTGATTAACTATACCCAGGGTACATACTAATTAAATATTTGAATGAGAGAGTATTCATTAGACCATAAAATGTTGCTTCCTTGTTTTACAGATAAGGAAACTGAGGCTAGGGGATTTGTGTCAGCTGGCAGAAAGGCTTCAACTACTTTTAGTGTTTTATTTTAGCAGTAATTTCTCCTTTGGGGACTCTATGTTGGATTCTGGAGTGATTTTAGACTCATAAGATCCTAATTTGTCAAAATGTAAAGCTACTTAAGCTTTATCAGCACCCCTCTGTCCTGTCTAAAACAACTTAATCCTTTAACCAGCTGGCATCAGTAATTAAAACATCATATAAGGATGTTTCACATCTAAGGATGTTTCTTTAGATACCAGAAGAAAAGCTCAGGTGTTTTCTTCTAAGTTTTTAAAGCAGATTGCAGAAGTATAGTATATCTTTTTCCGTGGGACTCCTACTGAATCAGAGATTGTGCAGGATCAGAATGAGGAAAGCCTTTTTCAATTTCCTCTGGTGCTGCCAACTATTTAGTCTGAGGCTGTTTACACTTTCTTGGATATAAATGATTTTATCTCCATTGCTGACAATGTTGAATTCAATGTCCTTCTTTTTGATACAGTATTTGCTGAAGAAATTGTATTGATTTACAGAGTCTCTCTTCTGTAATTCCCCGAACATCTCAAGGCCTTTTAGGTTAACCAGTTTCTTTCAAACACCCTTCAAGACAAAAACATATTGGTTTTCAAAATCTCGGCAGGCTCTGGCAATATGGGAATCAGCGTTGGACCTCGTAATTAATAATTTATCTTTATATAGCTACCTTTACAATTCAAGTTCTGGCAGCATTTAACTTCCTATGCCTTCATAGTTTTTTTAAACACCAATAGTGTATTTTATAATGTAGTTTCTTCAGCTATATAGGTGAAAGCAATGATTTATTTGCACGAGGTAAGGAAGGAGCAAGGGAAATTAACTCCCTTCCCACTCCCCCTTTAGACAATCAATAATTCCTGTTCTCATCCAGGCTTTAATCATTGCTTGTCTGGATCACTGCAAACTTCTTGGTCTTCCTGTCTATGCCCTCCCTCCTCACTAGAGAGTTCAAAAACTTTGACTGAATTCGTCTTCCTCTCCCTGAAACCATATTACCAGTCTTCAAGTGCCTCTCTTGCTTTCAGAGTTAAGTTTGAATTTCTTGATTGTGGTCAAGCTAGTGGAAACCAATTTAATTTTGTTCTGCCCTAAAGTCAGAATGCTTTTTACTTCATCCATTTTCTTTAAGTTGTCTAAAGGTCTTTAAAAGAGTTTTCTAGATGGTTTGTTGAATGTAAGAAGAGACTTTTCAATCATAGTCCTTTGATAAAATGTGAAGTGTGAGTTTAGGGCAGAAACTATATAGTATATTTTCAGTGTTGAAGTACTATTCTTAGTAATGCAAGTGACACCAAACAAACATTTTATCAGTGTTGTAAGATGCTTTTTCCCATTTATAAAATTGATATGACTTCTGGTTTTGATGACAGCTTGCTGCATATAATATATTCATCAAAGCTGGATTATTTTGTATTTAAGCATCCTTTCCCCTGTTTTATGCTCTCTGGGAGGTCTTTTGTATAAAATTGTTTTGCTAAAAGACAAGGCTAAGAAGTATAAGTGACTAGAAAGATGAATTAAGAAGGGCAAAATGAAATAAAGGGCAGAAATGATGAGTCATACGCTGAACAACAGAGACCGTCCTCTCAGCTGATGGGCGATCAACCAGCATCCTACAGACTATAGGAGGCATGACCTGTGCTATTTGACCTACGCCCACTGCTATTCCTCCTACCCTTTGGGTATTCCTTATTTAATTCACTTGTTCAACAAATCTGTAATGACAGCATACCATGCTCCTGGCATTGTTCAGAGATCTGGGCATGGAGTGGTGAATAAGAAGGCAAACTTGTATTTTCTGGTACTTACATTTTAGGAAAATTGGTATAAGGTTGAGACACACAAAATAGACAGTATGCAAAATAATTCAGATTGCCCTAAATGCAACAAAGAAAACAAAAATATAGGCGGATAAGGCATCACAGAGTGACAGGAGAGAACTGCCTTAAGTCAATAGGCAGAGAAGACCTCTGTGAATAGGAGGAATGTAAGTAGAAACCTGTGTGAAGAGCTAGAGGCAAAGCATTTCAGACAGAGGAAGAATGTGAAAGGACTCTAGCCAGCTTGTGTCCAGAGCACAGAAGAAAGCAGTCACACAGGAGCAGGTTGCAAGATTGTACAAGAAAGAATGAAGGCTGAGTGACAGGCAGGGCCACTCAAGCGGTGGGCCACAGGATGAAGTCTGGCTCTTGCTTTATGTGCAATTGGAGGAAGTTAAACAGAAGACTCCGAAGATCTGATTTACGTTTGAAAGTGATCACGACAGCAGATGTGTAGTAAATGAATTATGGGACTAAAATCACTCTGGTGTTTCCTAATCCAATTCTAAAATCTGAATGCTTCCTAGACTTTTATACCGAACTGCCCCCAAATTAGCAAGAAATAACTTCATTACTTTTGGCTCCAAATAAGGCCTGGTTATTATACAGTTTTTTCCCATGTGAATTTTCAAAAGTTTTCCAGGAATGTCTGGTAATTAAGGGTGATGAGGCAGCAGGGGAAGTTTCGGCTGTATGTACTATTTATTGAAAATTGCTTTGCTTCTGCTTATAGTTTAGATACAAAGAAGTATGTGATTAAAATACCTTTGAAAGCTCATGCTTTATAGGACATTATCTGTGGAAGCATCCCTGGGCATCTTTTTCACATCATTTATTGTCACTCAGTCCCTGGCACCTCCTGCTTGACCTCTTTCTCATATACAGCTCTCTAGAGTTCTCTGAATATAACTTCCTACTTTACACTTCTCAGTATTGTACATTCTGTTCCAGCCAGTTGGACTGTCTTCTCATTGACAAAAGCCTTTTCTGACATTAAAACTCAGTGAAAACCTTTTTTATTATTAGTTTGTTCCATCCTATCACTTTGAAAGAACTATTGTACTGGCACTTACCTATTTCTAATTGAGTATTTATTTTATTGTTTAATATTTGCTTCCAAATTTTACTTAGTTTGCTAAGGACAGGAACTATGTATATTTAATTTTTCCATCTTTAGTGCCTAGTATAGTGTCTAACACCTAATAGCCCAAAAAATATCATTGAATGAAATAATCAATTATTTTGTGTGCAAGTAAATGGTCATTTAAATCAGCCATGTGCCGATTTGATACTGACAAATTAATAATATCTGATGCCATTGGAGTACCACTTTTTAAATTCTAGAACCATAGAAGGAAATAAATAATAGAGACTGTAGTCAGGCTGAGCTTAGAATTAGTGAAGATTATTGCTAGAAATACAAGTCGTCAATATATACCCTCTGAAATTAAAAAAGAAGTTTTGAAGGTTTGGGTTTGTATTGGCATCCTGAATAAAGACCTCCATCCCAGTTTAAAAGGTAGTGTGAAGATACATAAATAAAAGGGACCTAGGATTTGACTTTTAATTATGTCTTCAGAACTTATCACTGTACCTACTGCATGTTGTTAACCTTGATAAATATTCATTGAGTAATAAATTTAACCAACGAAATATAAGACTTGTCCACTGAAAACAACAAAATACTGCTGAAAGAAATTAAAGACCTAAATAAATGGGAAGACATCCCTTTTCCATAAATTGGAAAAATTAATATTGTTCAGATGGTAATACTTTCCAAATTTGATATGTAGATTTAATGCAATCCCTATTAAAACTATGAACAATAAAAGTAAAAATATAGATAAATTTGACTTCATTGAAGTTAAGAATATTTGTGAATCAGGCCAGGTACCGTGACTCACCCTTGTAATCCTTATCTCTCTAGAAGGCCAAGTTGGGCAAATTGCTTAAGCTCAAAAATTTGAGATCAGCCTGAGAAAGAGCAAGACCCCCATCTTTACTAAAAATAGAAAATATTAACTCTGGCAAAGTTAATTACATATGAAACAAATATATAAACAACTACAAACCCACATAAAAGATAAAACACAAATATAGTCTAGGAATAGGAAGGAAGGGGGACGAGGAAGGGCAATTGGTGGGATCGCATCTAATGTGCACCATGTGAGGGTGTTCAGCATGGTCCCTAGGTGAAGGGCTCAACTACAATTGAACTTTACGTTAGAATTGAAAACAATGTAACCTAAACATTTGTACCCTAATATTAATTTGAAATTGAAAAACAAATGAAGAAAAATAGAAAAAAATTAGCCAGGCATTGTGGTGGATGCCTATAGTCCCAGGTACTGGGAAAGTGGAGGCAGGAGGACCGCTTGATCCCAAGAGTTTGAGGTTGCTGTGAGCTATAATGATGCCAGGTGACAGAGACTCTGTCTTGAAATCAATCAATTAATCAATACAAATATTTGTGCATCAAAAAACAAAAAAAAAAGGAAAACATTATCAAGAAAGCAAAAAGACAATGTACAAAATGTGGAAAAATTATAAACCATATATATAATACTGTTTAATATTCAGAACATATAAAGATCTCCTAAAACTCAACAAGACAAAAACAACCTATTTAGAAAACAGGCAAAGACTCAAATAGACATTTCTCTAAAGAACATACACAAAGGAAATAAGTAGTGAAACAATGCTCAATGTCACTGCTCCGTAAGGGAACACAAATCAAATCTTAAGGCAATACCAATTCATACCTACTGGGATGGCTGTAATTTTTTAAAAGTCAAATAAAAATAAATCTGGAGAATAAAATGATATGGATACATTTTTAGTGAGTACGCCAAAGGGTTCACCTGCTGTAAGAAACAGAACAGGTTTCCCAAATTGTTAAACATAGAATTTTGTGTGGCCCTAGAATCCTAGGTATATGTCTAAGAGAATTAAAAACAAGTATTCAAACAAAACTTACACAGAAAGGTTCATGGAAGAATTATTTATAATAGCAAAAAAGGGGGAAAAAATCCAATTGTTTATAAACTAAAGAATGGAGAAGCAAAATGTGGTATATCTATACAACGGGATTTTATTCAGCCTTACAAAGGAATGATATATCAATTCATGTTAAAATATGAATGGACCTTGAAAATACTATGCGAAGTGAAAGGAGCTAGACACATGTTATATGATTCTATTTACATGAAATATCTGGAGTGGGCAAATTCTTAGAGACAAATAGCAGTTTAGTGGTTTCCAAGGGGGAAATGGGGAGTTAGTGCTCAATGGGTAGAAGGTATTGTTTTGGAATGATGGAAATATTCTTGAATTTGCTAAGGGTGATGGTTGCATAACATTGTGAGTACTAAAGGATACTGTATTGTACATTTTAAAATTGTTAAAATGGTGAATTTGATATTATATAAATTTGCTTCAGATAAAAAAACTCAATCAGGTTAAAAATATTAATGTAATAAAAATTTGTGCTGTTTATTAACTCATTGATATAGTTGATCAGAAATTATTTGAGAATCTTTTTTTAAACTCTGGCAGTTAAGTCTGTGAACTTGTCCTGGAAAAAGTGCTACATATCTCGATGCTGAAAATCACTGTGGTCACCTTCAAAGTACTCCCCTTGGTAAGCTATGCATTGATGCTAGCACCATTCCACCCTTCAAAGCAATTTTGGAACTCTTTTTCTGTAATGGCCATGAGGGCT
This sequence comes from Galagoides demidoff, assembly GCA_963574575.1. NCBI lineage: Eukaryota > Metazoa > Chordata > Mammalia > Primates > Galagidae > Galagoides > Galagoides demidoff. The sequence goes on from CAUYQV010078885.1 coordinate 15,859, forward strand.
GTGATTGTATTGCCCTTGATATTCTTAATGTCATCAAAATGTTTTCCTTTCAATATTTCTTTTATTTAGGAGTAAAGAAAAAAAGTCATTGGGGGCCAGATCAAGTGAGTAGGGATAGTGTTCTCATACAGTTATCTGTTTACTGGCTAAGAAATCCCTCAAAGACGGTGCTGTGTGAACTGGTGCATTGCCATGATGTGAGAGCCATGATTTTCAGTTAAGATTTCCTTAACTTTCTCTACAGATGTTTATTTGGTCTGCTATGCTTCTCACAGTCAACCAATGATTTTGATGCATGGTTTGACAAATTTTTGCAACATTTTCATCAGTTCTGCTTGTTACTGGCCTCCCTGACCTCTCTTCAACAGTGACTCTTTGTCTCCCATCAGAAAAATGTTTAATCCATTTGTAGGCTACCATTTTCTTCATGGCACTATCCACATAAACTTGAACTAACATGTCCCTGATTTCACCTCCACTCTTGCCAAGTTTAACAAGAAATTTAATGTTTGTTCATTGCTCTAATTCAAGCTCAAACATTTTCATAATAGCACACAAAAACACAAGACAGCAATAATGAATGCCACTCAGCAAGACACCACCAAGCATTGACCTTAACACAGCTGTGAGACACTGATGTACCAAGGTTATAAACCCTTACCAAGTTGTTTGTACAATACTTCTAAAATAAGCACAAGGTGGCAAGTTTGTCAGACTTTATTGATTAATGTGAAGATGGATAGGTGAATGATAGATGAAAGGAGAGAAAGATGGATGTGTTGAATGAATAAATCCATTATTTTCTCAAAATCAGAGGGTTAATAAAATGTAGGAGATCTTTACTGATAGTTATATCTGGTTCTTTTCCTTAATGTATTCTTCTTCCCCAAATACATCATGTGCCAATGCAGGGATTCCTATCTGCAGTCTTTAAATGCTTGTATAGGGCACTTTCTAGATATCACACCTTACTCTGATCCACATCCTCTTGATGTTCTACAACATAGTTCATATTCACTTGCTCACTTTTTTCCTCTTTCCAATTGAATCCAGTATATTTTAATGACAGGGATAACTTCATAAATTATATATTGCCTTATCATTACTATGTAAGACATAGATTTCTTATTTTCAAACACAGGAAAGCACTTCAAAATTTATGAAAACTTTGTAGTTTAATCCTTAAGATTACCAGTATCTGACTGTATGTGCATTTGGTATAGTAGGTATTCTTACCTCGAGATATGCATGAAATAAGAAAATTTGTGGGTCAAGCAGATGGAAAAACTAACTTGGGAATTTTGAACATTTTAATTGTTCTATAATAAATATTGTTTAAATTGAATTTAGTTGATCTGTTGTTTTCATTTAGGAAAGGAAAAGAGAAAAAGAACCAAAACTTTCAAGTAAAACATAATGGGGCTGATCCGAACCGTAAGATGGGACTGAGTTGATCACTTCTTGGAGGACCATTAACTCCTTTAGTCAGTAGGGGGTCATTTAGTGCATTGAGGCTGCCAGGTGATAAACACAATTTGAGCATAGGACTGGTGGCTTCCCCAGAGATTGGCAGGCCCTGGAGGCTGATTTCCAGGATTGTGGAAGCTGAGAAAAGAGGAGCATATCAGTCTGATTCTGGTCTATCAAAGAAGTTCTTCGGGTCTGACTATGGCTCAAGAGATTTACCTCACCCATGCAAAAGCCTACTTTGTATATTCATGAGGTTTGCAAATGACGACTTGAGGTCCTCTGTGCCAAAAGGAGAATAGTAATATGACAGCTGTCCGTTGTTATTAAAAGTTTTATTTATTTTTTGCTTGTTTGTTTAACCATAAAAGTTTAACCCCATTTACATTCAGTTCTCATATGCTTTGTCATATGTCATATCACATTTTTTCATTTGATAAACTTAAGCACTAACTTTGTGAAAGCACCATGCTACAACCATTTTGGGAATATGGCGATGAATGTTTCAAGATCCCTTCACTAAAGACGTTTTAAACCTATTTTGAGTAATAAGCTAATATAACAATATCCATGATACAAATCTGTATGCCTTTATAGCTGTTAAATGTTAAGACTGCAGAGATGTTTCCCAAGTAGGGATGTGACTCATCTAACTGCTGAAAAGAGAAGCACCAATAAGAATCAGAAGTACCTGTGCTCTAATCAGGATAAAAAGATGAGACTTGCTGAAAAATATCAACTAGGCATTATTCCTCTTTTCTTTTTAAAAGCTATTACATTTCAAGGGCTAATATCAGGATAACTCAAAGAACCATTTTTTTTTCTGAAGATTGGTCACACATGTAATATTACCTCTTGAAAAACAAGAGGGGATAGCTTTATATAGAAATGAACAGCAGGAATGTGACCCCTCTAGCCACATAATGGGAAGGAAGCCAAATCTATAAATAGAAAATTTAGTAGCCTATTTTTAACCTTTATGAAAATTCTGGTTCATCACTTTCTGCATGTTATTTTGAAACCCTATTTTTTATTACAAAAATATCCTATAATACAAAATCATTTAGAAAAAACATGGAATATATTATGAGAGTATTGATATTCTTGGATTAAAGGCCCTATATATAGAGAGAAAAGAGGAGTTGTCTATCTAATTGTGATTAGCCGATTGGAAACATAAGCCTTTGTAATATTGAAATGCCACATGGAGTTGTATGTTTGTTTCTAGAATGTCGTTCACGCCATTTATTTTTCTCTCTTGCTGAAGGTGTCATTATAAAAGAAAACTCTGAGGTGTGAGTTGTTCCTAGGGGAAAATTAACTCACTGTACCATCAGAGGGATTTACTTTGCTGTTACAGCATGGAGTGTCAATAAAAATTTCACAGAAGCTGGGTCTACAAGGATGAATGACAAACAGGAAAATGCAGGCAGAGAAAAAATCATGTGTGAAGGGCCAGAGATATGACAGGACCTGAAATGTAGAGAAATGGCAAAAGATTAGAGCTTAGAAATACAAAATATATTAGTAACCAATATTAAAGGTCTGTGTGCCTTGTTAATATGCAGGGAGCTGATTTTATAGGCAATTGGGACATAACAGAAATAGCTAGGCACATAAGCATGTATTTATCTGAGAATCTTAAGGATAGTGCCAGTAAAATTGGTAAACTATAATGCCCACTCAGGAGGGAAGTAAGGAAGCTGGGGCTGGAGTTAGGGATGGCTTGATCTTGCTGCTTTGAACTAAAGAAAACAGTTTAGATTAAAGAGAAACTATAGATATTTACAAATATCCAGAACCAAATAGATTGGGTGACATTTTGAATAGGGGTAAAAAGATGGCAATTTTGAGAATGTAATGAAAATAAGGCTTAGATCATTGCTATTTTGTCAGATTATCTTGTCTAGATATGAAAATGTTAATAAAACCTAGAGAGGCATATGGCTTCTATCTGTTGCCAATAGAAGATCAACAAACAACACAGTTGGACCAGATGTAAAATCAACTGGAACTAAATCTAGGAAGCCAGTTGTGACTATTGTCATATTTTCCTAGTTCGCTTTCTTTTTTGCACACATCTGTTATTCTGTACTGTTGTTAAATAAACAAAAAGAAAGAAGGAAAAAAGAAAAGGAAAGAAAACAATAACCAATCATTTTTAGTAAGATAAAAGCCAGTACAACTTTTTCCTTTCCAATAATTTCAGAGATTGAAAAAGACTTCCTTCCGATAAAGTAACACATTTCTCAGATATTCTCTTGTATTTTAAAAGTAATTAACTCATTTTCTTCCATTGCCATGAAGAATGGTTTGTGAGGCATGAGGTAAGAGTGGGAAGCAGAATCCGTTATGTCTACTTCCCTTTGCCCTTACTTTTATTCAACTTTATTTATCTTGAAATATGATTTTTTTCTTCTAGCCTGAATATTTATGAAACATTACTCCCTGATTTTCAACTATTTTTATATTAATTTTTTTTAAAACCCTGTCATAGAGGGACAGAAGGTAGAGGCCCCAAAAGGGGACACAGAGAAAAATGAAATGTCATCTAATAATTTAAAAAGTTAGAGAAATATGTTATCTCTGAAGACTCCTAGACCCAGTGACTTCTGAATGGTAGTAGTACCTGAATTAAGGAGAAAGTGGAGGAGTCCATTTAAACATATGAATATTTGGTATATTTGAATGACAAGAGAGTTAGAGGATAAGTTTTACTTTTCTCTTTTTCTTTAAATGTTCATTGGATCATAGAGTCATTTCAATGTCCTCTCAGTGATAAAGGTATCAGAAACATGTAGCAATGTTTCCTAAACGTTTCTACCAAAAATAATTAATGGCATCGTAGAGTGATGTTATTTATTCACCTTGAATAAAAGAAGAGGTAGATGAATTGGTCATTTATATGACACATACATTTCTTGGTTTCCATTTAATTTTTGAAATCCATGAGAAATTCTACCCTAAAATCCATTTATACTATTTAAATGTAAAAATAAATTTAACTAGACTTTGAATAAAAGTAAATACACCTATTTTGGGTGTATTTGTTTTATAGTTTCCCATATTTTCTAGGAAACTCAAAACTATGGGACATCAACTCCATTTTGCAAATAATAATGTTCTGCTACATTGCAGTGTTTAGCAAGCCACTCAGAATCCAGACATTAGTCTGAATAGATTACCCCAGGGAGCTAGCAAACACTGTCCAACCTCTGTGGTGGTAACCTGCCCAGATTAACTTGAATATGTAATTATATATTTCTGGGATGCAGGGTATGATTTTATTCACTTCAAACCAACTTAGAAAAAGACAACATGATTATACAACTCTTTATTGACTTAGTAGAAAACAAAGTAATGAAACTAAAACAAAAAAGAAGAGTCCTTCCACAAAAAATAAAATAAATAAATAAGAACAATATAAGAAAAGCATAAAGACCCTTGAGGGATTGCCAACTATCTGAAGAACATTATATTAACTCACTAGTTTTGTAGCACAACACATCCTACCATCACCCCAGTCAGAAACTCAATGAATGGGCCAAATCCTGGTTAGTGAGCCTATTGAAGAGTTTTTAAACCATCTTGTAACACAACATCATATAGTATATATTTATAAGAAACTTCTAAGTTAAAATACAATCCTATTCTCTTGATTGAGCACTCATAGAATGAAATTCAATATGGTTCCAGATTGGATCAGATGTAGCCGGATACCACTGGGGCTTAACATTCAGCCACACTAAAATTTTACAAATATACTGAATTTCACACTTGTGCTGTCAGTAGTACAAAGAACATCTTGTAAGTAAAGAAATTGTAAGTACTATATTTTCTGGTGACTACTTTGTCTTTCTCCCTAAGACATCTAGATAAGCCAGAACATGATTGAAGTGTGCCTCAAGAGAGATAGCAGGTCACTTTTGTTTTAGAATGTGATAACTTTTATTCTGGTTTTTGAAAAATCTATACATTGGAGGCTCTCCAGTGTAGATCAGTTTGTTGATAAAGACAATTGACAAGTTTTAGGCTTGGATATCTCAGCATTTGGAAATGATAGTCTGTTTGACAGGGACGTTTATTTCTTGTCTTAGTATGACATAAACAGAAAAAACAATTTGTGTAGACCCGCGGTCAGCAAACTATATTCTGTATATTAAACCTGCCCACTGCCTTTTAAAAAATGGTCTGTGAGTTTAAAATATCATTTACTTTTAAATAATTAGAAAAAATTAAAATAAGAATAATATTTTGTGAAGTTAAAGTTATGTGAAATTCAAAATTCAATAAATTTTTATTGGAACAGTGCCATGCCCATTCATTTATATATTGTCTATGCCTATTTTTGCTATGACAAAGACATATGGCCCACTAAACCCAAAATACAGAGGAGGCCAAAAATATGTATACACATTTTAAGAAAGGAAAAGCCTATATTAAAATTGAGTAATTGGTGGGACAACCCCTACAGTGTATCTTACAAGGGTACATGTGAAATTTACTACGTGTAGAATATAAATGTCTTAACATAATAACTAAGAAAATGCCATGAAGGCTATGTTAACCAGTTTGGTGAAAACATTTCAAATTGTATATGCAATTGTACCTCATGATTGCATTACTGTACACAGCTATGATTTAATAGAAAAATAAAAATAAAAAATAAAAGTTGTAATACTTAATAATTTTTGACTTGTACAATTACAAGACATATAAGATGTGATACACAAGTAAAAAATGTTATTGTTATATATCAAATATTACAATTTTAATGCAGGTTTTTCCCATTATTAAAATGTGTATACATTTTTTGACACTCTTTATATTTATTCTATAGCTCTTTACAGAAAAAGTTTGAAGGCCCCTGGAGTACATGGCCTGGAAAGGAATGGAAAAGGAGTGTGATGCTTTCAAATTGTGAGAACTTCAGAGGGGAATTCAAAGGCTTTTAGTTACTTTCAGAAACTACTTTTAAATGGAACACAACAATGATCTCCTGAAGAGATCTAGTCCTCTCCCAGGTTTTCAAAGGACATTGTCAGTAAAAGCAATGTGCCATCTCTTCTAATATAGCTAAAAGTTGTGCATTTGACAGGTGTTTTTCCTTCCTTATTCCTCCCACCATGGAGTTAGTGCATTATTTGTCTTCTTAGCATCCAAATACAGATGAAAAACAAAAATATAAAGCCTATCAATGGACAGCTTTCTTAAAAAAGTGGGAGTAAAAAGTATATAGGAAGACTTAATTTAGCATCCACAGCTGTTTTTAACAAAAACAGTGCCTGAGGCATCAAATTTGACAGTTGTTGTGTCTGACATTGCTATTTTCATCTGTGCACATGCAGCAAAAATATGCCACTGATAAGGCATACAAGGAGTTGTGCCATTACAGATTGTGCTGGGTAATATGTTTGGTTTAATGACCCTTGGTAACATTGTCAAAATAAAATAAACTATAGGCAGGATATTAACATGACCATGGGATATCCTATTTACCAGTTGTTTGAGCCAATTTGGTAGAACTATTACTAGTAAACTTAAGGGGAGCAATCAGTCAAAATGACTGTTTGGTACCATATAGACCAAAATGTTTAAGTGGATTTTCTACTTTTAACTAATCATCATGTTATCTATTCAACTTTCCCTCTAAGCACTTAAGAGGTGTTGGAGAGGTAAAAATGGCCTAGAGAAGGTATATATAATTTCACGACATAAGTGGAACTCTTTCTAAACCTTGAAGAATGTTTATAGACTTATTGACCTGGAGGAAATGGTTCCAGCCTCAGGGAAAATCATGAATACTGTGAGGGCTTGAAGGAGCTAGTTGTAGTTAGAGGTTAATGAGGCAGTTTAATTGGTGCAAAGCTAGGTTTAAAGAGAAGTAGAAAAAAATTGAATAAAACGTATGAGGTTAGATGAGACAGAATCAAGATGGCTGACTAGATGCAACTAATACATGCCTCCTCCACAGAAAGGAAGTAGAATAGCAAGTAGATATCCACACTTTAAATAGATAATGTAAGAGAATACAAGGATTCATATTTCTGTTCAGCAAAGTTAACTTTCACAAATAAAGGAAAAATAAAGTCTCTCCAAGGCAAATGCCAAGGAAGTCATTACCACTAGACAGCCCCTACGAGAAAGGCTTACAGAGACATTTACCATTATATAATCACTTGAAAGTATAAAACTTACTGGTAAAGCATCCACAAAAGGAAAGGGAGAAGGGACTCAATTGGTGCCAGTACAGAAATTACCAAATATGATATAAACAGATGGAAAAACATCCCATTCTCATGAATTGGAAGAATCGATAATATTAAACAATCTATAGATTTAACATAATCCCTATTAAAATACCAAAGTTCTTCACAGAATTAGGAAAAAAATACTAAAATTCATATGTAGCAAAGAAAAGCCCAATATATATATTAAAAAAAATCCTAAGGAAAAAGAACAAAGCTGAAAGTATCATATTACCAGACTTCAATTTACCTTACTATATTACAAAGCTTTCAGTAACATTACCTAATCATACTTTGACCATAGAAGCCAAAACAGCATAGCATTGGTCTAAAAATAGACATAGAGACCAATGGAACACAATAGAGAAATTCAGCAATAAAGGTATGTATTTACAGCCAACTGGATCTTTGACAAAGTTGACAAAAACTTACATCAGTGAAAGGATACTTTCTTCAATACATCGTACTAGGAAAATTGGATAGCCACATACAGAAGAATGAAACTGGACCCCTATCTCACACCATATACAAAATCAACTCAAAATGGACTGACGACTTAAATGTAAGAACAAGAACTATGCAATTCTAGAGAAAAACCTGGGTAAAATTCTCCTAGATATTGCTCTAGGGGCCACGAGTTTATGATAAGACCTCAAAAACACAGATGACAAAAACAAATATAGGTAAATTAGACTTAATTACAACAAAAGCCTTCTGCAAATTAAAGGAAATAATCAACAGAGTGAAGGACAACCTGTTGAATGGGAAACAATATATGCAAACTATTCACCTGACAAGGATTAATATACATAATACACAAGGAATTCATGAGGAAAAAACCAAAGGAAAACCAAAGCATCCCAATAAAAACTAGGCAAAAGGCATACATAGACATTTTCTCAAAAAAACACATACAAATGTCCAGCAGGTATATTAAAAAATGTTCAACATCACCCATCATCACAGAAATGCAAATCCAAATCACAATGAGATATCATCTTACCCCAGTCAGAGTAGCTATTATTAAAAAAACAAAAAATAACACATAGTGGTAGAAATGCAGAGAAAGGGAAATTATTATACAATGCTGGTGGGAATGTAAACTAGTACACCCACTATAGAAAACAGTATCGAGATTCCTCAAAAAGTTAAAAATAGAAGTCATTCAATCCAGCAATCCCACTACTAGGTATCTACCCAAAGAAAATAAATCAATATATAAAAGAAATACCTGCACTTGCTGATTTATTGAGGCACTATTTATAATACAAAGATATGGAATCAACCTAAGAGACTATCAATGTAAGAATGCATAAAGAAAATGTGGCACATATACACAATGGACTGTTGTGTGGCCATAATAAAGAAGGAACCCATGTCATTTGCAGAAATGGATGGAACTGGAAGTCATTCTCTTAAGTGAAATAAGCCAGGCACAAAAAGGACAAATATCAGTTGATCTCACTCATATGTGAGCAAAAAAAATATGGAGGCAGAGAATGCAAAGCCAGAGAACGTGAGTTCTGAGGGATGAGTGAGTAGCAGGCAGGGAGAAATGGGTTAAAGGACATAAGCATACGGTTGGAAGGAATAAATTCAATGTGTGACAGAAGAGTTGAATGACAAGAGTTAAACAAAATGTATTGTGCTTGGGAGATGGACACCCTAAATACCCTGACAATCACTATGCATCATATACAGGTAACAAAATTCCATGTGTATCTCATAAATCTGTACAAATACAAAAAGTCTGAGGTCAGGTAATAGAAGGCCTGGGAAATCAGCAGAGAAATTCAAACATGTGAGCAAAACTGAGATCTGATAAAGCCTATGTTCTAAGTCAGGAGGATGGGAAGAAATAGAGCACCGTGCATTAAAGATGGTGAGGGTGAACCTCACATTTGGAAGGTCTAACGTTTTGGAGTCATATTGATTGTGTTGTCCATCTTACATTTATTAGGTAAGCATAGAAATCATCAGCAACAGATAATTATGTGATTTTTAAAGCCCATATCGTTTCTCCCTCTTCACTTTGCCAAGTTTAATTTCTGAACATCAGCGATTCCCAGGGCAAGTGTGGGCGCACAGCAAGTCCTCCTCCTCATTTCTGCTGCCCTCCACATGGGCAAACCCAGTTGTGACCTAGGTCCTCTCCTTTACCTCCTCGGCAATCTGCAAGTAGAGTTAGAGAAAATGTGTTAGTCCGAACCCAGCTTCGAGTTGTCATCTGGTGGGCTTTTGAAAACACCTAGAAGAAAACCTTGAAATTCTGGGCTAGAATGCTTGTGATTAGAGTCAAGTAAAGACTGAATCCAAGTGATATTTCAGAGGCACATTCAAGAAGACTTGCAAAGGGAAGGCACTTAAAAACTCAAGCGAAATGAGAGCATAGGATGAAGCAAAAAATGTCTAGAAAAGTTCACTGAAAGTTTACATTTTCGTTGGCAGAAGAACTAGGACATTTAGAAGAGTTTATCAGGAGGTCAAAGAACAGGTAATTTGGACACTCTTGTGACACAGGGGTAAACTTTCCAAGTAGAGAGATGCCCTGTGTCACATAATAAGTCTGGATCAGAAGGCAGGTTGGGATATGCCATTGGGGATTTATATATTGGATGATAATGGTTGAAACCTCAATTAGATGATGACTTTAAGATAATTATGGGGTAGACCACAAAGAAGAAAATAGGGAGGAACAACATCTAGAGAATGGAAATATGGAAAAGGAAAGCAAGCAGAGAAGGAGAGAGAAAATCAGTATTCTAAGAAAAGGCAGGGACAGTGCATATAGATTCATCTGATAAAGTATAAATGTCACTACTGATATATTTTATTTGGTATATTTTTATTGGTATATATTTATTTGGTATATTTTTATTGATATATTTTATTTGATATATTTTCTTATTTTTTTTTTTTTTTTGAGACAGAGCCACCTCAAGCTGTCACCCTGGGTAGAGTGCTGTGGCATCACAGCTCACAGCCACCTCTAACTGCTGGGCTCAAGCAATTCTCCTGCCTCAGCCTCCCAAGTAGCTGGGACTGCAGGCATCCACCACAATGCCTGGCTATTTTTTGTTTGCAGCCATCATTGTTGTTTGGTGGGCCCCGGGCTAGATTTGAACCTGCCAGTTCAAGTGTATGTGGCTGGCGCCTTAGCCACTTGAGCCACAGTGACTGAGCTGATATATTTTTTAATATTAGTCAGATTACTCCAGTGATGAGGGTTTCCATTTGTTTAAATGCATGCCAAAGAGAATGTAGTAACAGTTCACATTAACAGGTTCCTACCCAATGTCAATGGAGTTGGATTTATTTCACAGCTTTTAGAGTGCATAATACCTCCATCAGCTAGGTGTTATAGTCAGCATTCTACAAGTAAGGAAAATGAAATATAAAATGAGATAAAAATGTAACCATGGGGATAAATATTTTCCAATGCTCAGATTTGATCTTAAAATCAGAGGCAATAATGTAAGATATGACCCAATCTAGTGACATCAAAAGTCACAAAACTCCTAGAAGTTACTTGCTTTAGTTGTGCTATGGAATCACCCTCCAGATACAGTATTTCTATTTGCAAAGCAACTCATATACAAACATCTGATGTCTTTCCCTGAAGTGGAAGAAGTTGCTCTTCCCTTTTCAAGCAGCTCTATAAAGACATGCCTTTCCCCTTGTCTAGTGATTGCAGCTTACTCATTTCTTGGCCAATTTCCTGATTTTACAACTGCCCCAATATATCTGAATGCAGCCTGTATCTGAAGGTTAAACTGTCATCTTCTTATCTTTTGGTTTTTGTCCTTCTTTGAACAAAAAGCTTATTTTATGGTCAAATCTATTAGCTATCTTTGAGTATGAAAATGTTATCTCCCTGACATGAACATAAAAGATATTATGGAAATACTCACTGATTCTCTTACATCTGCTTAGAGAACCGAAATTAAATTTGAACTGTAATGAATTTTTCGTAAGCATGCGCTAACAATAGTTTTCCTTAGTTTAAGACTGTGGATTGAATTTAGAAGTGTGTGGGTTTTTTTTTTTTAATTTTATGGAGTAACGTTGCTTCTGCTTACGTTCACTTTCTGAGAGACATTTTTTTTGTGCAAAAAAAATTCATTATTTTTCATTTTTTTCATGTGTCTGTTTGTAATTCTGTAATGTTCACTCAAGGAATTATCAATAACCTAAAAGAAAATGAAACTTTGAAATATAACATCTCAAGTCTTCTATTAATAGTTGAAATGAATTTTAGAGACTATGTTACCCAGATTGCTTATTTTAGGGATGAGTCTGTGAACGGAGTAACGGCGATGGTATGTTGATTAAACCAATGCCCAGGTGGGGACAAAACTACACGGTCTAATTTTCAGCTACTACTCTTCTCACCAAAATATAAATTCTCACCATTTTAATTGCCACTCACATCCTATAGATATTTGGAAAGAGATTTTTCCCTCACTTTTTATTTCCTGGCTACTTTGATATGCAAGGTAGTTTCTCTTAATGGGTGGGGTTCAAAGTCAATTAAAGTTTGATATATTTTAATGTAAGTCACATTGTACCCAAGATTATAGTAAAATGTGGCTTGTGATTTCTGGCCTTGACTATTTTGAGATATTTTGTATTTTCCTCATATTTTGTAAGTTATTCATAACACAGATTGAATGAGAACACTGTACCTGTATTAAAAAGTAATTCAACAAATCCACAAAATAACTCAATTCCTGCTCTTCTGTGGTTACTGTCATGTTAGTTGGAATAAATACTTCTGTTTTTTGATATCCTACCAGTATTTTTATTTCTCCTATATAATCAAAAAATAATTACAACACAGAGCCAGGCCCATTTAGGTTATAGTGAAACATCGTCATATATGACAAAATAGATTTTTTCTTCAGTAGATAACTATATTTTTAAAGCCAACTTTTAAAAATCAAGTGTTTTATCTGTGATAAAGGCAAATTAATAAATTTGGACAAAACTACTAGCTGATGTGAACTTTGAAAAGCTGGAATATAGTAATACAAATATGAAAATAAATATCATAAGCAATATTACATAAGATGAATAATAACACAAAATAAAAATATAGTAATAATGGCAAGATTAAGATGCAGAAAATGGTAACAGTCCAGAGATCTAGCCTTTTTCAGAGATTGTTTATGTTCTGGTGACATTCACAAAGAGATGCTATCAGCTGATAGGCTGACCTCTCAAGGGTAAAGGACAGCAGGAGGGTGTTAAATGTGATTACGTGTTAACTTAGCTCCTGGTTTTAGAAGGACTCTAGTATCAAGAATGAAGAGAAAATTAATGAGGCCTTCGACAGACTTCAGACCTAATTAAAAACTTCTGGGTAGTAAAAAAAATTTCAGTTCTTGAATTTGGATCAAGATAATCTAGAAATGATTTATATCATAACAATATAACCTCCTTTTAGGATGATGATAGCATTATCTTTGTTCTCAAATTATTTCTGTAAATAAGTTCTCCAACACAATAGAAACCCAGCATAAAAAGATAAGCGAATGTGAGTAAAGACATGATTAAGAACAAGCAGAAATAACAGACGATACAAGGAGGCCTGCAACAACTCTAAATACTGTGATTATCAGACACAGACTGTAAGATAACTATATTTACCACATTCACGGACATAAGTTTAAAGTCCATGCAGATACTGAAATGTTAAAAGTGGCCTAGCATATTTGAAATAAAGCAAAATAGAAATTCAAAAACCAAAAGTACAGCAAGTGAAATATAGAATTAAATAGCTGGGCTTAACAACTGAGCATGAATTTTACATCCAGTTATACAAATTTATATTAAAAGAGTTTGCCACCATCACACCTACACTAAAGGGGAGTTGTCAGGGAGAGAGATAAATTTCTTAAATGAAATATTAAAGGTCCAGAACAATGAAAAATGTCTTATATTATTTTATTATTTATTCATATATTCTATTTCATAAACTTAGTTTAAATATTAACTATTTGGTTGATACATAGAGTATTTTGTTTTTTGATGGCATAGAAAATGCTCTATTTAGCTAAAGACAATTCAAATTTTTCATAAAAAGTTAACACAGATTTTCTTATACTAAGCAAAATAATTTGTATGTTTTATAAAAATATAAATTATTTCATAAAAATACAAATTATACCAAATTATTATAGATAGCTGTAAATCAGAGAGGTGTAAGAATTAACTTTTTATTTTGACAGAATATCTCATATCTTGCTTTTAAAATTGCTTTAAAAGAATATGAATGAGGCCAGGCCTGGTGGCTCACACCTGTAATCCTAGCACTCTGGGAGGCTGAGGCAGTGGATTGCTTGAGCTCAGGAGTTGGTGACCAGCCTGAGCAAAAGCAAGACCCCCATCTCTATTAAAAGAAGAACTAGCTGGGTGGGTTGTGGCAGATGCCTGTAGTGCCAGCAACTTGGAAGGCTGAGGTAAAAGGATCTCTCCAATTTAGGAGATTAAGGTTGCTATGAGCTATGATGCCAGGACACTCTACAAAGGTCTGTAGAGTGAGACTTTGTCTCAAAAAAAAAAAAAAATCTGAATGATCAAAATTTAAGGCTTAAAAACTTTTGAAATTTACAACTCCTTAGTTTGGGTCTTCAAAGGTTAACATAGACATCTGTACATTTAAAGTAATAGTAGGCAAAAAGTTATTTAAATGAATGGAAAGCATTTTACACTTTTGAATTGACTAAACTGAACTGAACTGAAAAGGAAGTTTTAAGCTAAACTAATTTTATATCAATCTAAACAACCAAAAACTCAGGAGGTTCCACCTTTTTTTTTTTTTTTTCTGAGACAGTCTCAAGCTGTAGCCCTGGGTAGAGTGCCCTGTAATACCTCACAGAAACCTCAAATAATTCTTGGGCTCAAGAGATCCTCTTGCCTCAGTTTTTCTATTTTTAGTAGATACGAGCTCTTATTTTTGCTCAGGCTGGTCTCAAACTCATGAGCTCAAGCAATCTGCCCACCTTGGTCTCCCAGATTACTAGGATTATAGGGGTGAGCCACCATGCCTGGCCTAGAAGGTTCCAGTTTTATGTGAATTAAAAATACAAAAAGAAAAAAAAAGGGGGGCTTTATCTAACAAATGAAATCAATGTAACCTAATTCTTTATACACTCAATAAATCCAAAAAATAAAAAAATAAAAATTTAAACTAATTGTTGTCCATTGAGTACATATAACAAATTATTGGCATTCTATGTTTCCTTTTTTTTTTAACCATGTCTTTATTTTTTCTGTAGTTGCAGGTTTTAAATGATTATTTTAGAATGAATTGATTAAAAATGTGAATACTCAAAATTAAAGTATTGAATTAAATTTATCAGTTTTAACCATTACTTCAAATAACACATTAAGGATAAAAAAAAGTTTAGAACCTGCTATTTTTTGATATAAATTATATTTTATGCTCACACTTATACAATACTTGGGATATACTTATACTAACAATTATTCATTTTTTATCTAAAATTCACTGTTAATTGGGCTGCCTATATTTTGTCTGATAACACTATTTTTCAGACTCATGAAATCCATGGAACTGAGTTGATAAAGATGACGTTTAACAATTAGCCGCTCTAGACAATTGCACCAAATTTGACTGAAGTAAAATATCATTTCCCCACAACCTTTTGCATTTCTGCAGAAGCATCAGAACATTTCACATAGATCTACTGCCTCTGACTTCATTTGTCCAAGTAGATAAATCTATGGTACTTAGCGTGTATCCACCAGCATAACCATACTTCTCACTGATTTAATTTGTGATGCCCTTCCCACTCCAAAGGAAAACAAATATTTCAACCCAGAATAAATTTAAAGGTGATTCAGGTCATTTTATTTTAATAAGGACTTACAGAACAAAGTTTGGCAAAAATATTCCCCTACACTGGCCATTTTCTCTCTTTCTGCATTGATTAATTTGTCTTGACTTCTGAAGGAAGACATGGAAATACTGGAGAAAGGAATGATATTTTATATTTGAAAACAGTAGAAGCATAATTTTATTTGATGCTTCTTTGTTTTTTGTTAGAGATGGGGTCTTGCTCTGTCATGCAGGCTAGAGTGCAGTGGCATGATCAAAGCTCACTGTAGCCTTAAACTCATGGGCTCAAGAGAACCTCTGTCTTAGTCTCCTGAGTGGTGGAATTACAAGTCACACTCAAGCTATTTTTTTTCTTTTTTCTTTCTTCCTTCCTTCCTTCCTTCCTTCCTTCCTTCCTTCCTTCCTTCCTTCCTTCCTTCCTTCCTTTCTTTCTTTCTTTCTTTCTTTTCTTCTTTTTTTTTTTTTGTAGACAGCTGGGGTCTTAGGGTGTTACTTAGGCTGCTACATGAACTCCTAGGCTCAAGCAGTCCTTCCACCTCAGCTCCAGAGTCATTGGGATTATAATTGTGAGCTAACACAACTGGCTCTGTTTGATATATCTTTCCATAACTAATACTTAAAAAATTTTGTTATTCTATGTTATTTATTCCCATAAAATAGCTTACTAGAGCTTCTTAAAATACACCAAAAAAGATCAAGAAGTATTGGCCATATCTATATTGATAGAATGACAGAACCCAATATATTGATCATTTGCATTTGCTTTAAATTAGGACTATTAAGAACACCTGAAACAAATATGTACTAATTGGAGTTTTTAATTAAATTAAACTCAACGTTGAGTTAGAAAGCAAAGATTTCAGCTTTTTGTGGTACTCTTCCATAGTACAGAGATGAAATTAATGTCAAAAGAGTTGTTAGCATTTAGGCAAATTGTATTAGGAATACAGAATAAAGGCTAATGAAGAAGATGATAATGATAATAATGAAGATGATGATGACCCTTGTTTTGCTGTTACATACTAACACCACCATGTTGATCCTCTATTAGAGATTTAGTACTATCTCAGCACTTCAAATACATTTTCATCATTTTCCTAAAAGTAGTACAATTTAGGGATTATTGACCATTTTACAAATGAAAAAGTGAGACTGGAAAGCTAAGCATCTCGGTCAAATTTACTCCTTTGTGACTATCTGCCCTAAGTCACCTTCTAACTGAAAATACTGAGAACTACTCATTTCATGTAAATACACAGGATAAAGCCACTATTTGCACCGGTGCTGTTGGATTCTGTTTATTTCTGTGTTGTACATTTTTCCATATTGTACATTTTTCAATGTTAGGTTTATAATACTGTACATGGCTATGCAGAGTTTAGGAAAATAAACATTCAAGTAAATAAAGTAACTGAACTAATGGCTAATAAATGTTCTCAGACAAAGGTCCTAAATAAAGATTATTCCTAATTTGCATATGAATTGGTTGCACGCAAATGAATGTTCCTAAGGCAGTTGAAGATTGTTTGTCCTTTTAAGTAGGTTAACCATTCTTCCTGCTTCTCATACATCGCCTAGTTCCCATTCTTTTTTTGGACAATACAAAAATAAAACAACATTTAAACGGCACTGGAGCATCATCCCAGGTCTCTAGAGCTGCTACTCACAGTGGGATCTAGGGCATTCCAGCGAATCTCTTACCCTCTTGAGGTTTCTGTGAATCTTATCTGAAAATGAAATAGTTCTTAAAGTGTTTCTAAATATTTAAAACTATGTGATTTTTGCTTAAATACAATTTTAGGAGAAAAATTCAATATGTATGCATAAAACAGATTAAAAAACAAAACTGCTTCCATTAGAAGTGAACTTGACCTTGATGTCCCACAGGTGGGAGCCCCTGAATACACACACACACACACACACACATCCTGACACATACATGAATACATACCAACATACACACATCCCAGCACAAACACCTATACTGTCAAGGAAAAATTCTACCTGACAGAATTATTAATAAATAGGCAAGAAACTATTCAAGTCTATTTCAATAGGGGTCAAGGGATTGAACTCAACTCCACAGATGCAAAAGGCAGGAAAGAGTTTATACCCTGGGGCAAGGTAGTGGGGAAGCACTGGGGGAGATAAAGGAGTAGCTTGATTAGACCATTTATATTTGCTAATTGTTGGGTATACAAATTAAACTCCTACCCTCCCATTGAGAATGGGAGATAAAGTCATTATCTTTCTTGATAATTACATTTCAAAGAGATGCTCTTAGGTCCTTAAGAAAAAACATGGGTCTTAGAAGATTTACATCTCAAAGGAACAAATTTTCTAAAGTGAATGTTCTGAGAAAAAGGAGAATCAGGGGGCTGTATTTAGGAACAAATCTATCTAGCGAGGCTCAGAGGAATGTTAAGGACGGGTGGGTCAACACCACCCCCCCAACACACACACACACACACAAGGGGCATAGCTGGCAAACCTCCAGCCTTGATGTTCTCAAAGACTTCTTCCACTACCTACCAACTGCCTATGAGTTTCCTCATCTACTTTATCATAAATTCCAAGCTAATGGATCAAAATCCATGAGTTTATATGCCATCTGTATGTAGACTGCCTAAAATGCCATATATTGTTTTATAGCGATTGATTTTGTATAAAACCTAAGAGCACCCTTATTTAAATAAGTTTATAATTAATTATTCATTTAATTCAAGTGTCTAGAGGATATAAATAAAATACCATGAACCATTTGTTGCTGATATGACCTCCTCAAACCCACCCTGTGGTCCCTGGATGCCTTCATACTACTTCAGCATCTCAGAAAAATTTAAATTCTAAGCAGTACGAAGTTCCAAATCTATGGTTCCCATGTCAATGATAATTTAGGCTCTTGGCACATCTGGTTGTAGTATTTTCTATTACTGTATAGATTCTTATATTTATGCCTTAATATATATTTGCCTTATAGCCCAGTTATGATTCCTATGAGGGCTATAACTTTACATTCCATGATGCTTGTTTTAAAATTCTGAGCCATAAAATCACATTAATATGTTTTCTGTTACTGTTTCTTCCCTTTGTTTTAAAGAATATGTAATAGTTATGTGTTTGTCTTTCCCCTCTGCATATGAAAATGTATTCCAGAATGTAATTCAGGGCTATATTTGAAATTCTTACCTTCATAAGTAAATACATGTGATTAATCCTGAGTGACATGAGGGCCAACGTGCGAGAATAATTTTACATAGGTCGCCTATAGGGCAACGCTTTCATTCACTCAGAAAATCTGTTGTCAAAGCAAATATTTAGAGAGGAAAAAAAAGTCCTTCTGCTCTAAGTGCTGCTGTGTAGCTGAGGGGCTGTAAATGATCAAAACCAATGCAAACAAGTAGTAAGAGAAACCTTGTTATTTGGGAGGTATGTAAGCTGTGCTTCTCTAACTTTAATGTGTCTGTGCATCTCTTTTAGATCTTGTTAAAATGCAGCTTTGGATCCAGTAGGCTGGGTGGGCCCTGAAACTGCATTCCTAAATCTGGGCAAATACTCAGATTTGCCACAACCCTCAACACTCCTTCTTACATTACAGTTGGCTGGCTAAACTCAGATATTTGTCTACCTGGCCCTGGTTATTGTAGATTAATGCTGCAGTTAAGAGTTTTAGGTAACCCACATCTTACCTCCACTTCAAGCCCTGAGTGAGTTTACTTTCACTTTTTTTTTTTTATCCAATGTGTCACCCATGCTTTCATTTTCTATGTGTCTCTCTGTCACATCTGCCTCCTTCTCTCCCACTCAAGAACAGACACCACTGCTACCTCTAAGATGCATCTGACCCTGATTTTCCTACCCCACTATCAGGGACCACCTCCAATTCACAAAGTATTTCTAATACCTAGCCCTGCCAGCAAGGACAAGACCACCTTAACACCCTCTGCCCTCCTCTGCTTGACTGAATTTAGACAGGCTTATTCCCAATTGATAAGCTGGCATCCCCTGAGGTCCCTTTTCTCAGAGTATTTACTTCAGAAAACTTACAATTGTGAATCTTTTCTCTGCCCTTTGGAAACGTAAATCTCTTACAACCTAAAAAGGACCTTCTCAGGAACCCAAGAACCCTCCATTTTCAATGTCAACATCAAGAAAGATAAGGCCCCTGACTGCCCATCTCCAAAGCCTCCCTTCTATAAGCATCAATTAGCAAATGCAGGTAACCTCCCAAATCTAATAAAATGGCCAATCACAGCACTTTGGTGGTCATTTTTGCAGTGTCACACATTCCACTCCTGATGTCTCATTCATATAATGGAAGGTGAAAGAAGGGCAATCCAGGAACCATGCTGTCTGAGAGAGCACAGAGGCAGGTGGAAGCAGCAAGTGAAGGAACACTGAAAGTTCAGCTTCATCAATAAACAAAACCTGTGAATACTGATAAATACTTCTTGCTGTGTAACCTTGACTTCAAGGTTAACATAGTTGATATAATCATTTACTCTACATTTAATGTCTTTAGAAAATATGACATGTAAAATTTTAGAAATATTTTATTTATAAGATCTTACAGAACTCTTGAAAACTTCCTTGAATTATTCTCATTTATAGAGGAAAAGGGAGTACTCTGAGGAGTCGTGACCTAACCTCTTCAGTCTTCCAACCTAAGAGTCTCTGCCTGGCTTTGTGGTATGCAGTTAAGATTTCAGTTCCATCTGAAATACTTATGCATGTGAAAGATGATGATAATTTAACTATAATTTTGGAATGTCTACTGTGCTATATATGCTAGGCCTATACTCTCCAATATGGTATCTTTAAGCCACATGTGAATTTTGAGTACTTGAAATGTGCCTAGTCCAAATTAAAATGTTTTGTAAAATACACAATTGGATTTTAATGATGAATATAGAAAGAAATGTAAAATATTTTATTAATAATTTAAATATTGATTATATATTGATTTATAGTATTTTAGGAATAATAAATGTATAATGTGGATATTAGCAAATTGAAAATACATATTAATATGAATTTACATTGGAGATTAAATTACTTATGTTTTTCTAGTATAGACAGTAGATTAAAGAGAATTGCTTTTATCTCTCCTGCTGAAACCATTAGGTCCCTCTGGGGAAGGATGTTCCTTGGTTCTTGGCTCCTAGTGTCAAAAATGAGCACTGGGGCCCAGACAGTGATGGAGAGATCACAAACAGAAAGTGATCACCATCTACATATATTAATTGCAGAAAAAACACAATGACCATGAGGAAAATATTCTCCAGAACAAGATGGGTCCATCTCCACGAGTTGCGCAGAGTCCCCCAGTCTGACCTCACATGGTCTTTTACAGGCTAAGACAACTTATTTACCCCACCATTCTCAGGCAGGATTGGCTGTTGCCACCACCTTTGGGGTAATTGACAGGTTAGGTTATATAAGAAACCTTTGAGCACACTTCTTCCCATGACCCTTTCTGAAGAAACCATAGGGGTGGAAATGTACATGTTTAGCTGTAAAAGGCAGTGGGCCCAGGGCAGTGTAAGGTCATTAGGGGCTCTTCACTGTCTGTTTTGACTGGACAACAGTCTTTAGCCAGTAACTTGGTTCCTACTCCCTTCCCCTGCCCACACCCCTCAGTCTCCTGTCCTGTCAAGGAGAGAAGCTTGGGGTAGGGTGGGAGATACATTTCTTCCCTACCTGTCAGGGAGAGAAGTTGGGGTCCGACAGGGCACCGCTCCTGCCCACAGGTGGAAAGAGGTAGTCTTTCCCTTTAGGTACTGCAGCTCCCAGAGCAGCAGGACTGGCTTGTGCTGCTGCTGGAGCTGTTGCTGCAGGGAGAGTCCCCCACCCCTTCGGTGGACATCCACCTCCAGGGTCATGGCACAGGCCGTCACGGGCAAGGGAGGCAACTTGACAGGCTGCCTCCTCCCTGGAGACCTGGGCCCACTCTGCACCAGCCTGGCTGTGCTGCCGTGCAGGGTACCTCACAAAACCACAATACACCCATAGCCTCCCTATACACACACACGAGAAAAAAGAAGTTTGATACAGAAATAAATATCCTGTCTTAGTCCACTTCAGCTGAAATAAAAAAAAAAACTTACCATAGACCAAGTAGCTTATAAACACAGATATTTATTTCTCACAATTTGGAAGCTGGATGTTCAAGACCAAGGTGTGAGCAGATGAGCAGATTTGATTTCTAATGGGGGAGGGGGTGGTGGTGGGGGCTGGCTTGTCATCGGTGGCATCTTACCACTCTGTTTCTTGCTTCATGAAACTCCCTCTGGCTGCTCTTATCAGAACACTAGTCCCATTCGTTGAGGATCTACCCTCAAAAAAGAATTTCTTTTTTCTAAGACTCCTATTTTTAAAAGTCATTATTTTTTAATTGAAAAAATCATAGTTGTACAGGCAGCCCCTGGGTTATAAACAAGATATGTTCTGTAGGTTTGCTCTTACATTGAATTTGTATGTAAGTTGGAACCGGTACATTTTCTTATTACCTTTAATAGCTTCTGTTTATAAGTTCACGTTGTACATAAGTAGGATGTCTGTAACTCAGGGACTGACTGTATATATTTATGGGACACAGTGTGATGTCTTGATATACATGTAAAATGTAGAATGATTAAATTAAACTAATAAGATATCATCCACCATCCTTATTTTTTGTGTTGAGACATTTGAAATTTACTCTGTTAATAATTTTGAAATATACAACACATTATTGTTAACTTGAGTCACCATGATGTGTACTACAGAGGGTGCCAAAAAATGCATAAGCATTTTAAGAAATGAAAAAAAAACAGTATGTAAATCCTAATACTCAATTTATACTGATAACAAAAGATGAATACAAGTCACACTGAGAACCTCTTATAATTGCAGAAATCAAACATGACTTGAGTATTACAAATATAATACAGATTTCTCCTTATAATGCGTACACAATTTTTGGCACCCTCTGTAGATCTCAAGAACAGTACTATTTCTGTCTAGCTGAAACTTTATATCCTTTGAACTACATCTCTTTCTTCTCTCCCCACAACCACCAGCTTCCGGTAACTGCCTTTCTGTGTCTTACTTCTAGCAATCAGAGATTTTTAGATTTCACATATTAAGCAAAATCATGCAGAGTTTGTTTTTCTTTTTAGGGGGGGAATCTAAATTATTGGGATCTTTATTATTTATTTATTTATTTTTAATATTTTTTATTAGATCATAATTGTGTACATTAATTCTATCATAGGATACAGTGTGTTGCTTCCATATACAGTTTGAAAAACTCTCGTCCAACTGGCTAACATAGCCATCATGTCTTTCTCATAATTGTTTTAAGACACAATACATTAGAAGAAAGTGTAGGGGCTCAGTGCCCATGGCGTGGCTCAAGCGGCTAAGGTGCCAGCCACATACACCTAAGGTGGTGGGTTCGAATCCCCAGCCTGGGCCCGCCAAACAACAATGATGGCTGCAACCAAAAAATGGCCGGGCACTGTGGCGGGCGCCTGTAGTCCCAGCAACTTGGGAGGCTGAGGCAGGAGACTCGCTTGAGCCCAAGAGTTGGAGGTTGCTATGAGCTGTGATGCCATAGCACTCTACCCAGGGGGATAGCTTGA
>CAUYQV010078886.1:0-12784 GCA_963574575.1 Galagoides demidoff
CACAACGCCCGGCCATTTTTTGGTTGCAGCCATCGTTGTTGTTTGGCGGGCCCAGGCTGGGGATTCGAACCCGCCACCTTAGGTGTACGTGGCTGGCGCCTTAGCCGATTGAGCCACAGGCACCGAGCCAGTTATAGTAATTATTAAAGTTCCTATAAATTAAGTTCTTTTGCTTGGAAATTATTGTGGCCACAGAAATAGAGATATTTGTAGTTAACTAATCTTAGGTGCAATTCTCTATGTTAATAGAGAATTTTGTTCTAATGTGCAAGAATGTGAATTAATTCTTTTTTTTTTTACTTTCCACCCTAAAATTATATTTCACTTGACATAGTGTCCTCTAGGTTCATCCATGTTGTCACAAATGATCTCATATGTGAAATCTAAAAAATGTCAAACTCAGAACTAGAGAGGAGAGTGGTGACTGGGATGTGGGTCGATGGGGAATTGGAAGTGTCAGTGGGTACAGAGTTGCAATTATTAATAAATAGGAATGTTCTGTTATGTTGCACAGCAAAGTGAGTATAATTACGGTAATAATAATGTCTAGTTCAATGTAGCTAAAAGAGATTTTTTTTTTATTGTTGGGGATTCATTGAGGGTACAAGAAACCAGGTTACACTGATTGCGTTTGTTAGTAAAGTCCCTCTTACAGTCGCGTCTTGCCCCTAAAAGGCGTGGCGCACACCAAGACTCTACCCCCTCCCTCCTTCTTTCTCTGTGCTCTCCCCTTCCCCCACTCCCACCATGTCATTAATTGTCGTTAATTGCCCTCATATCAAAATTGAATGCGTAGGATTCATGCTTCTCCATTCTTGTGATGCTTTACTAAGAATAATGTGTTCCACTTCCATCCAGGTTAATACAAAGGCTGTAAAGTCTCCGTTTTTTTTTTTTTAACGCTGAATAGTATTCCATGGTGTACATGTACCAGAGTTTGTTAATCCATTCCTGGTTGGTGGGCATTTAGGCTGTTTCCACATTTTGGCGTTTGGCGATTGTTAACTGAGGTGCGATACACAGTCTAGTGCAAGTGTCCTTATGCTAAAAGAGATTTTAAATGTTCTCACCACAAAGAAATGATAAATATTTGAAGTGATGGATATGCTTATTATTCTGATTTCTTCATACTACAATATGTACATGTATTAAAATACTGCTTTTACCCCATAAATATGTGTATCCAATTATTATTTATCTATTAAAAAGAAAATAAAACTAAGAAAACTTTATAAGGGACATTTTTGATGCACTATAAAGGTTGATTTTGGTTTTGCCATCTAACACTTCTAATTTAGTATGCCCAGTTTTCTCTTTTGGGAGGCAAATAGAAATCACTTTAAGCTATAGCTGCAATGTATCAGTTTCGAATATATATACATGAGACATTTGTATGCCCCTCCTAATCTCTAATAATATTCGGGTAATATTGTTTATCCAAATTACGGAACATTACTTTGGTAATGGTAATTATAATTTGATTAGTAGAATCTTTAGGTACGACATGCATAGTCTCTAATAAAAGAGCATATTCAAATTTACCAGTAAAGAATAAACTTAGGTAGGTGCCTGGGGCTCAAAGGAGTAGGGCGCTGGCCCCATATGCCAGATGTGGTGGGTTCAAACCTACCCCTAGCCAAAAAGTGCAAAAAAAGGAATAAACTTAAGTGTTGCCTGTCTGCTTTAGAATCTTAACTATTGTATTAGTTAGATAGAAATAAGGGTAGTTTAAATTCTCCTTGGTATATCTTAAGATAATGTTATAAGGGACTAGTTGTTTAAAACAAAGGCAACTGTAAAATTTAGAAATCTCTTGTTATTATATGACTTCCTGTTATTAAAACTTCCTGGATTCTGACTTCAAGTCATTCATAGTTGAGTCACTGTGTAAAAGTGCCTTTTTCTTTCACATTTTTATGTTTGTTAAAATTATTCTATATTTGTATTAGTCGAAGTTTTACTATATTATAGAAAATAGCTCAGAAGTATTTGTTGCCAGGTTATTCAGACCAGACCATAACAGTTAATAATGAAAGTCAGTCCATCCAGGAAAGGTTGTTCTCATTCAGCCACTCTGCTGATGTAGGCAGTCAGGCTGCTATCGCATGTTCTGAAGTACGTCAGATGGAATCAAAATGCAAGAAATAGGATGTTTTGGGTCTTTGCTTGGGAGATTTTGGCATTATTAGCATTTTTCTCATACATAAGCATATCATTTATGATATATGTCTTAGTTGTTTTTTTAATATGCCTTAGTTTTAGTTCATATTGCATAATATTGGAGAATTTTATAAAATAAAACCTTTGTAAATGTTAATTGAATAATTATTTGTGAAATTCTAGGAGAAAAATTTCCATGTGAAATCATTATCATCTACATTTAATAAAATGTGCTTTGAGTGGATACACATAGGCTTAATATTTCTTTGTCGTTTGTCTAAATAACCAGTGATTAAATACATTAGTGGTTAAACTTTCAAAAATAATTAAAAAACTAGATTTTATAAATTCATTAGAGACACTGTATTTTAATAAATGGGGGATATGTTTTATGTGTTTGGTACACAAAGTGCAAAGATTCATCTGCCTCCTTATCATTTTAGGGGATACCATTTTAATGACAGGGAGATAATTGTTGTTGACCCTGCTATGAGAACAGTGGATGCCCATGTAAGGATGCGTTATCTTTGTATCAGTGGTCAAAGCATGGCTTCCCCAGAGATAATCCTGGTGTGGGTCAAGCCCACACGTGTGGACACTCTAGCATCCTGTCACCTGGTTACTTCCAGCAACTGGTCACTTTCTACGTGGTGCTTTTTCTCTAACTGCAGATTCCTAAAGAAGTTATTTCCCTAAGTTGTCAATACATATTGCATGCCAGGTGAGTTGGAGGTTTTGGGAAGAAAGAGTTTAAAGCGGGGAGCCTGTCTACTAAGTTATTTATATTTCAGAAAATAAAACATATTAATGAAAAGTTTAGATAAAGTTATCTTAGATTAAGTGATGTGCTGCTGTCTATTGACTTTGATTAATTAGACTTACTAAAATTTTCATATCCTAATCAGGTTTTTCTTTTTTTTTTCCATTAACTGTCAAATTAAAAGCCTATTTGTGAAGGGGTTGTGCTAATTAATTGTTTTACTCCATTGCTGCATTTAATCTCTACAATAACCCAATAAAACAAGCCTTGTTGTTACGGAGACAGTAGACAGGGACTGACAGAAGTTAAACTCATGGACGTCCAGCCATGAGTGGCTGGCCTGGTTGGAGCTTCAGCTGATTCTTCCTCTCCGTCAGATACTGGGCTGGACTTTGCCCCACATTGCTAGTCCTCTCTTGCTTCACGCAGTCAGTGTTTACTGTTTTACTCTGAGATTAGTTATCTAATAAAGGCTTTATCCTTTTATTTTAACCAGATCAGAAATTCTTTAATTGTAAGATTTCTCTTAGATATTTAATGATTAGCTAGAAGAAAAGGTTACTATCAGTTTTTAAAGACTCATCATTTGATTTTGACCTGTTTTATTAAATTAAAAATACGAAAATATTTGGAGAGTTCAGACTATCAAAAGGCTAAAAAGAAAAACGACTGCCTAGTTAGTTTTAGTTGCAGAGTAATAATTTTTCCACCCCAGTGGGTAATGTTAACTTTTAGCAGTTCTTTTCTTGTAAGTTTAAAATAGTACAATAAAACATACTTTCTCTCTTTTCATTTTTAGCTACGTATATAGTTTTTAAAGATAGACATTAGTCACTATATGTATGTGGTAAATTGTAGGGTTTTTTTTAAATTGAGGGCATTAAAAAAAACAAATAGAGGTAAATAAAGAATATAATGGTTCTATTTTTTAATGCCCACCTCCTTCCAAAAGGATTTCGGCTGACTGGTTAATGAATGACGCCTACCTTGTTCATTTTCTGAGCTTTTAAAATACCCTATTTCTGCGGTAAAAAAAAAAAAATTGTAAAAAATGTGATTGGTTTGGGCTGAAAAATCAGACGTAGAGTCTTTTGTTTGACTACCAATGTGAATTTTACATTGGTCCTTTCCAAGTTAGATACTCTTTATCAACTGTTTTTATAATTAGAAATTGTGTACATACACACCCAAACTGATCTGTCATTATTTTTACTTTATAGGACCCATCAAGACCAGTTTCAGGCAGATATAAGAGGTAAGAATCTTTACATTATGACTTACAACGTATGGTAGACATGAGTATAGTATCTGTCTGAATATGACTTAACTAGAACTGTTTAAAGCTGCTCTTTGAAAAGAAAGAAACCTTAATATTGTGCTTTTAAAAAGAAATTACTTTGTAGGCAGAAGTGTAATGTCTGTCTGATCAAGGTTTATTCTCACATATCTGGCAGTCTTTGAAAAAATGCCCATACCATGAATTTGCATGGATCTGTTAAACTTTGTGAAGGAAGAACGTAAAGTTGCTTTTCCCCATGTATTTAAACATTGAAAATACAGGTAGGCTCCCTATCTGGTTGCTATTACAAAATATCACACATGGACTGGGTGGCTTAATTTTACAACAGAATTTATTTTCTCTCAATCCATGGTCAGGTTCTGGTGAGGACTCTCTTCTGGCTTCCACAGGGCCACTTTTTTGTTCTGTCCTCACATGCCACACAGGGGTTTGGGGAGACAAAGAAAGAGATACAGAGGAAGGGAGAGGGTGGCCAAGCTTTCTGATGTTCATTTTTATAAGGGTACTAGTCTCCAAACATGAGGCCCTACTCTCTTGACCTCATCTGAACCTGATTATCTCCCCAAAACCAAACTCCAGATACTATTGTCACATTGAGGATTAGTGCTTCAGCATAGGTATTTTGGGTGAGACACATTCAGTCCAAGGCACTACCTCTGTTCAGTGAGAAACACTTCTACCAGAGAAGGTGGCTGTGTGTGTACGTGTATTATAGAAAGAAAGTAATAATTCGATATGAGAAAGTTTTCAGTGGAGCTTTCTGGGATATTAACTTCACTTCCTTCTTACCTGTTGAGGCTGTCCAGTTTGCAGAACCATTTCGTCATAGTTGTGCTCAATAATCATAGGATGATACACGTTACTGAGTGTTTATAAGGTCTAAGATGCTTTACGTAGAGGTCTCATTCCATTAAGTAACAATATTTACTTCCATTTTACAGATGAGGGAAGTGGTGTTAAAGAAGTAGAATAATTTCCCTGGGGTTACAACCCTAGTCCACAGCAAAAGTAAATTTGAACTCAGGCGCCTGACTTGAGAACATGCTCATTAACTAGATAAGCCCATCTGCCTGGATTTATACATATAAATCCTTTTGTTTTTTAATCTATTTATATGTTAAAGTATAGAATACTTTAGTTATTATATTACACCTAAATTTTTTATTAATTAACAGGAACACTAATTTTTTTTTTTTTTGGTAGAGGCAGAGCCTAACTTTATCACCCTTGGTAGAGTGCTGTGGCGTCACACAGCTCACAGCAACCTCCAACTCCTGGGCTTTAGGTGATTCTCCTGCCTCAGCCTCCCGAGTAGCTGGGAGTACAGGCGCCCGCCACAAGGCCCGGCTATTTTTTGGTTGCAGTTTGGCTGGGCCAGGTTTGAACCCACCCCTCTCAGTGGGGCCGGCGCCCCACTGAGCCACAGGTGCCGCCCAACAGCAGCACCAACATTAATACTAAGTTATGTATAAATAAGATTTATATTTTTATTATGGGCCTTCATATCATAAGCAATAAAGAGAGATAAGGAAGTCACGGTAATCACCAAATGTAAGTGGTAGATCAGAAACCATTTCTGGCACACAAAATATGCTTGCTGCTGCTTTTATTTTCATTTTTAGTAATATTGATATAGGTATAATGAAACCTGTTCTTTTAAGCTTCCAACATTTGTATGTTGCTTGGTAATTTTTCCTTACCATGAGTAGTTTTACTGAAAAAATCCTTTTTCCTCTGCCAGAAATCGTTGTGAAACAGTCTGGATTTGGCCGGTTTCCAGACCACATTCTCACACCAGAAAAATTTTTATCATCAGGTTTGGGTTTGGGGAATAAAGATAAACTATGATAACTTAATTTGTTATATCAATCTTAGATATTTAGTTCTTGTTAGTTAATAGAGCCTAAAATCATCCATGGCACTTTTCAGATTTGCATTCTTTAATTATAATCAATAGGGGAATAATTTTCTTATAAATCCTCATTAGAACCTTTATTTGTCATTGTGTTAAGTCAGGAAGAAAATTGTTTCTTATATGTATAAATTTTCATATTTAAGCTTTTAAGACCATTTTCATTATAACATGTTTGTGTATTTGTGTTTTTTTGTTTCCTAGAACTTGTGGTTTGTTACTTTTTAGCTTTCAGAGGTTTAGCCCTGCTTAATAATGTTGTAAATATTTTAAATTTCAAGTCATTTTTTTACTGATTCACAGCAACTGTTTTAATGTCATCAAAAAAGAAAAAGAGAACAGTAACAAAAATAAAAACATAAAACCTAGAGTCTATATCTGAAATTATCTATTTCATATTTTATATCAGCGGTTCATTATATTCATAAATCTGTCAGCAAGTTGTAGCAGTGACTAGAGACTAGATATTTCTTGGTGAGGGTGTCTGCTGAGTAATGAACATTTAGAAAAAGGAGAAATGAGCTAAAAGATAGAAATTTGGCATCATATCATAGAAAATATTTTCAAATAACTTAGGATATATACTGGTATGCAGATAGAAATAACTTTTAAGAAGTCATTAGCAAGTTCAGGCACCCAGAAGAATAGTTTGTATGTGTGCTCTCATAAATTATGAATTAAATATTTAATTTTACAATATACTTTTCCAGCACTGCCTAATAAACACTTAATCTAATGATGCTATATTTTAAAAAATGAATTGACTCTTGTTTAGAACATGTATATTCACTTTTCCTTTTTAAAAAGCACTTAAATAACTTCAGGGAAATATTTGGAAGTGAAGGTCATGAAATTTCTGAAACTTAAGGTTTATTTAGTGAAGATTATCAGTGCCATATATTTGTGAGGGGCTTTTTTCAATGTGAAAATTTTTTTTCTTTTGAAACAAAGTCTTACTGTGTCACTGAGGCTAAAGTGCTGACTGTGGGGTCACACAGCTCACAGCAGCCTCAAACTCAGGCTTGTAGATCCTCTTGCTTCAGCCTCCCAAGTAGCTGGGATTACAGGTGATTACAGGTGTGCGCCTTAATGCCTGGATAGGTTTTTTTTTTTTTTTTTTTTTTTAAGTAGATATGGGGTCTTGCTCTTGCTCAGGCTGGTTTAGAACTTCTGAGCTCAAGCAATCCACCTGACTTGGCCTCCCAGAGTGCTAGAAGTACAGGCGTGAGCCACTGCACCCAGCCTCAGCGTGTAATTTTCTTAACAGGATGTTTACTTATTATAGTGCATTAAAATTTAAAAAAAAAAAATGGAAGGGAAGACCGTTCTTAAAGTCTTGCAAAAGGCAGAATTAGCCAGGGTATATATAATTTACCATTCATAAAGAAGGGGGAAACAAGTCAAGACAAATACTAAGTTTTATCATTCTCATAGAGTAATTAACTGATTCTTTGGTTTTCACAAGTATGTCTATTTCAGTATTAGTTATTTTATTAAGTAACATTTATGCAAAGTACTAAGTGCTTCTCAGCACTCTGCACTAATCTACCCAAGTAACCTTAATGGGTTTGAAAGTTTGTGAAGTACCTTCGTATACTTTATCCAGCAGTAACCGTATCAGACAGCAGCCGGGCAGGAAACCTCTCTCCCAGATGAAGAAAAAAGATTATTTAGTTCAGTGAACTCTTTACTACAGTCCCTCTGAACAAAAATTGGTTGAATTACAAGAGAGGAAATATTGCTAGTTTTTGTTTTTATAAAGAGCACAGCCATGTCAAGATTTAGAAAAAAAATCCTGTCTTAGCTAAAAGGTAGATGCCAAAACCCTACTTCACATGTGCAGTCTTTCACAGTTATTAATGTAGCTTCATCAGGAGTTCTCTTAGGATTTTATCAATACTGAAAAGGATTGGGATAGAAATTTTATAAAATTTTTTTTAAATTAAAATAATACTTATTAATGGAAATTTTAGAAATATAGAAAAATAGGATTAGGAAAACTCCCCCATAATTCTAACATCCAAGTTAAGCACCACTAATGCTGTTTTTCTTTTTTACTTCCAATTTATTTTTCTAGGCTTTTTATTTACATAACTATGGCATAATGAATGTAGTTTCACATTCCAGTTTTCTTTTCACCGATATCTTCAACTTTTTAATTTCTCTAAACAAGGCTGATATTAATTGAGGGATATCTGCTTTTTCAGTAAAGTGTAGCAAAAATATACCAGGGATATCCTCATTGTTGCTTTGGGGACCAATAATTTCTTTCTTCTTTATTTAGATAAACTGACCATGATTCTATTTCCTACGGGTCAGCTTTCTCTTCCGCAGTCAATTCTGCAATAATAATTGTTCTGAAGATGCAAATTTGTCCCAACTGATACAATAGGGAACAATTGGACCCTAATTTAAATTTTGCCTTCACTTAAGAACAGTTTTGTTGACAAGACTCACTAGGTGGCTGCAGGAAACTGTACCCAGCTCAACCACCGCTGCACAGGAATCCCTGCTGAGCTGCTCTGGGCATGCACCGCAGACCCCTTCCTCCCAGCTGCCCCAGGATGAGCCCCAGCCAGCCTTCCACGTGAGCTGTCACAACTTCTAGTCTGAGTTCAGATAATGCTCCTCATGTTTAACCATAACTTAAAAGCTACAACCCTTTGAGACACTATGAAATACTCTAAGCATAGAGATTTTAGAATGGGAAGAAATGTGGGGATAAATTAAAGCTCTTGACTTCCTCAGGTAACACTGCATGGATTATTTTCCCCTCTGTTCCTGTCTAAGCCAACGTCACTTCAGTGTGAACATGTAGGCGTGTTAGTGAATCTAGGGAAGGGTTAACTTGAGACACTGTCGACTGGAAAAATTAGATGGAGGGATAATTGATGAGTGCTTTGGGGTGGAAAGGATGGCACTGGGTCAGAATAAATGAATGGGATGTGATTTCTGACAGGATGTAAGCTGTGGAGAGAGTGAAACAGAGGACTAGCTCAGTTCAGACTTTAGTGATGTTAGGCAGGATGGGCTGGGGACCTGTGGCCTTTTGACTGAATCCAAATTTTACAGAATAATCCTTTATTAAAAGGGGTACAACAGAGAAAGGTGAAGTTTTTCTTGCCTTTAGTGCTTAATAAAAGAACAGTTTTGGGCTCAGAAAGCCTCAGATTCCCCTCCCCTTCGTGGTATTAAATATGTTCTTAATGTTGTACAGCTGTTGTGATTGTTGAGTTCCAGAACGTTTTCATCACCCCAAAAGTAAACCCTGTCCTTTTTAAGCATTTGCTCTGTATTCTCCCTCACCTAGGCCCATGGTAACCACTAAATCTACTTTCTGTCTCTGGATTTGCCTGCTCTCAGTAGTTGATGTAAATGGTCCCACCACACGTGGCCTCTGTGCCTCGCCCGGCATGTTGTCTTCAAGGTTTCTCTGTCTTCTGGCACGTGTCAGTACTTTCTCGTGGCTGAGTAACATTCCCTTCATTGTGTGTGTATGTGGTATCCGGCATTTGTTTAGACAAGGATCGTTTTTAAAACTTAGGTACTATACCTTAAATTGTCATCTCTACTCCATTCTTTTTGAATCTATATGCAGGGAGGTTCAGCAGTTTAGTTCTCACTTGATTCTAAGCTCTTTCATAGGAAATTGAGTATAACCTGTTTAAGTTTGGAAAGTGAGTTAATTTTAAAACATAATTTTGATTCAAGACTTAAGATATTGCAACAGAAATATGTTAACTTTTCCTAAATGGAACTTTATGATCATTGTCTTAAAACCAGTAGTTCTTATTTGCGCATGTGTTTGGAGAACCACCAGTAGAGAAAAACCTCTTTGGTTTGTTGGTTAAGGGTCAGACTGGAAAAATCAGACAAATTCTTTAAAGTGAAAATTTCAGACTAAAGGGGACCAAATGTATTTCCCAGTAGTTGGAGAGAGACAGTCTTGTTGGGTGATATGTGACCTTTTGTAAGGAAATCTGTTCCTTTCAAGATCTATTATTTTTGTGTCAGCATAGGTTCTGTATTTGACCAAATACTGTCATGTATCCAATAGCTGTGGCTCTTTTGGTTAATGGCTTTGGAAAAGGACATGAAAGTCACAAAATGATAATTTTAAATAAATTGGGATACTGGTATATTTGGTGGACTGTTAAGATATGTGAACTTTTCTATGTTGTAAATATTCTTAGCTAAGATTTATTTATTAACCATGTAGAGGAATCTCTTCAAAGCACTTTCCATACAGTTAATTCAGTTAATTCTCTGATAGTCCTATGAAGGGTGTGCCTTTATTATCCTGATTTCTCAAATGAGGAAACTGAGGCACAGTGATATCTAATGACTTGCATGAAATTAAACAGATACTAATCAGCTTATTTCATTAGAGTATGTTGCTTTACCACAGGGTAATGTTAATTTGCTTAGCACAGGGAAGAAATGGGCGCAATGTGGACGTTACCAGTAACTGAATGTTTTTATGTTTAACACAGGTTTGTTTGTTTGTTTTAAATAACTTACACATAAATGACCCTGAGTTCCAGATCTCCCCAGCTCTCTTTTTGTTTTCTAGCTATGGTACAGTAGCAGAAAATAACTTTTGTTCTTATTTATGATCTTGAGGTCTAACAAGATGTATCCATCCTCATAATTATGAAAGAGGAACTATGTAATATTTCGTATAATTTTAAGTGCATTTTATGTATAATTTTTTTGGGAAATTAGCTACTAAACCAAGTATGCTATTTCCTAGTCTCTTTAAAAGAGCTGTATTGGGATACAATTCAAATGCCATAAAACTCACCTTCCTTTGTAAAGTGTCCAGTTCAGCAGTTGTTAGTACATTCGCAGTGTTAAATGGCCAGTGTTAAATGGCCGGCACCACTATCCAGTTTCAGAATTTGTTTTCCTCCCCTGAGGGGAAACCTTGTAAGCATTAAGCAGTCAGTCTTCATTCTTCCCTTCTCCTGAATATTTAGCAACCAGTAATCTGTTTCCTGTCTTTGTAGACTTGTCTATACTAGATATTTCATTTAAATGGAATTGTACAGTGTGTGGTCCCCCCCTCCCCCCCCTTTTTTTTTTGAGACAGAATCTCACTCTCTTGCCCAGGGTGTCAGCTAGCTCACAGCAACCACAAACTCCCGGGCTCTAGCAATTCTCTTGCCTCAGCCTCTTGAGTAACTGGGACTACAGGTGCCTGCCACAATACTCAGCTAATTTTTTTTTTATTTTTGGTATAGGTGGGGTCTGGCTCTTGGTTAGACTGGTCTTGAACTCCTGAGCTCAAGTAATCCTCCTGGCTCAGCCTCCCAGAGTGTTGGGATCATAGGCCTGAGCCTCTGGCTGAGCCCAGTTAGTGCATGGCCTTTGGTGCCTGCCTTCTTCCACTTTGCATGTTCTCAAGATTTATCCATATTCTGGCAGGCATGGTGATAGCCCATTATGTTTAACCCTTTGGATTAATAAGGTGGACATGTTAGAGTATTTACACTTCTGGTTAATATGAATTATATATGATACCTTATTAATATGCAGTGAACATTCATGTACAAGTTTTTTGTGGTCCCATTATTCTCATTATGCAGGAACTTTTCGTATTATTATTTAGTTGAAGATTTTTTTTCCAAGAAAACAAAAAGGGGCATTACATGTCAGCTATTTATTGAATAATTCTGAGGTACCAGGTACTATGCTTGCCTGTTTAGGAGACTCATCTTGAGATAATAGTGAGGAGAGTATAATTTTAATTGTTCTTACTAGATATAATGAGCTAGATTTAGAAGAATATTTTTTTTCTGGATTTGTTTTGTCTAGCTTTCAGGTGGTGATATTTGAACAGCCAGCTATATTTGATCTCTTCAGGATAAGTTAGTATATTTAACACATGAAAAACAAGCATGTATGTTACAGTATCCCCTCATTGGAACAGACCAGTTTTTATCAGCAAGATAGGTTATGAGCTAATATATGGATATAGAAAGTCACAGTGCAACCATTAAGTGATGCTATAGAAGAAAATTAGTTACAGAGGGAAGTTACTGCCTGTTATCTTAATGGGGAGGAGGGAGAGCGCACATTACCGCACGCATCATAGAGATCTGTTGACATGATGAGCTGATACAATTCTATGTAAAAATATAGCATTTATTTTTCTGGGAATAGATTTAGATTTTTGATCAGATTTTAAAAGTCTGTGGTCCAAAAAGGTTAAAGACTATTAATATGTTATAAAATGTCAGTGGTTCTATCTCTGGGTTGGTGGAATTACTGGTGATACTCATCAATATTTTCTGTTTTCTACAACGAATGCCACAATTTTAATGAAGTCTGAGTTGATTTTGATTTAGTTGTTGATGCCTGTGCTTATATGTGTGTTTGTATTTAAAGGATGAAGAGGCTCAGCGCCTGTGGCTCAATTGGCTAAGGCGCCAGCCACGTACACCTAAGGTGGTGGGTTCCTAATCCCCAGCCCAGGCCTACCAAACAACAATGATGGCTGCAACCAAAAAATGGCCGGGCATTGTGGTGGGCCCCTGTGGTCCCAGCTACTTGGGAGGCGGAGGCAGGAGACTTGCTTGAGCCCAGGAGTTGGAGGTTGCTATGAGCTGTGATGCCATGGCACTCCACCCAGGGGGATAGCTTGAGGCTC
>CAUYQV010078890.1:0-36479 GCA_963574575.1 Galagoides demidoff
TGGAGATTTCACAGAAGAGTCAAAGCTAGACATGGGACATGGATTTGACTTAAAAAAAAAAAAAGTTGGCTCGGCGCCTGTGGCTCAATCCGCTAAGGCGCCAGCCTCGTACACCTAAGGTGGCGGGTTCGAATCCCCAGCCCGGGCCCGCCAAACAGCAGTGATGGCTGCAACCAAAAAATGGCCAGGCATTGTGGCGGGTGCCTGTGGTCCCAGCTACTTGGGAGGCTGAGGCAGGAGACTCGTGCTTGAGCCCAGGAGTTGGAGGTTGCTGTGAGCTGTGATGCCATGGCACTCTACCCAGGGGGATAGCTTGAGGCTCCGTCTCAAAAAAAAAAAAAAAAAGTTGCTAGGGAAGCTTTCCATTGGGAAGAACAATCTGTATGATAGATTAGAGACAGGGCTAGATTTTGTGCATAGTGTCAAGTAAGTGTCTTGATGAAGCAAATGGATTAAGGCTTGATACTTGGAGAGATGGCTATGGCTGGGGGAAGGGAGCTACTGTGCTTCTCCCAAAATAAGACCTACCCAAAAAATAAGCCCTAGCAGGATTTCTATGCATTTGTTAAATATAAACCCTACCCTGATAATAAGACCTAGTGATGGGTGTGGCCATACATTTCGGTGTGCAGTGCTAAGGAAGACTGGAATACCTTTTATCTGCCACAGCTCCTTTCTCCTACCTGTTCACACTGTGTGGGTACGTGGGTGTGCATGTGCGTAGTCACAGGCATCCTATTGTGAACCACTAGGGGAAAGGAGTTCACACATCACTAGCACCAGCCCCACCAACAAGGTCGGCTCCCCCTGTCAGGTTCCAGAAGAAGATGACTTAACTGTATTTGAATAAATGTAGATTGTTGTATTATACTTGAAAAAAAAAAGACATCTGAAAATAAGCCCTAGTGTGTCTTCTTGAGAAAAAATAAATATAAGACAGTGTCTTATTTTTAGGAAAACATGGTATGAGGTAGAAACTGACCTGTCCACAGAGGTAGGAAGCCTTCTAGGTGTCTGACAGGAAAATAGCATAAAAATACGAGGATAAAAAGAATGGTTCTTGCTTCTGATTATAGAGTGTCTTGATATGAGAAGAGGTTAGAGGTTAGCCTAAGGAGGTTGTTGCAGTAGTTGGATGGCAAACTGCTTGGATATTGGATGTAAACTATGGAAATAAGGAGGAAGGAGCAGATCACCAATTCTGGGACCTAAAAACCAAAGAATAACAAACAGATGAAAAGTCAGAAAGTTAGTTATGCAAACTGCCAAAGTTATGGTTTAATTCAAAATGTACTGGGCACTAGCTATGTAAAACACTCTACTGCGTGCCCTGGGAATGTAAATGAATATGGCTTAGTCACTGCCCTCTGGAAACTTCTAATTAGTTGGAAGAAATTTACATATATTCAAGTCACTATTAGTGCAAGATTCATTATATTTTAAAGATTAGAGTGATCATTTTAAAACAAAGATTATGTCATTTGCATAGAACTATATTTAGGCTTCCTAACCTATACGGAGCTCTTTTTTTAAAGTGAGATATAATTCACATGCCATAATGTTTACCCCTTTAATGTGTAAAATTTAGTGGTTTTTTTTGTATATTCACAAGTCTGTACGGTCATAACCACTTCTAATTCTAGTATATTTTCATCACTCTAAGTGATGAAACCTTGTACCCATTCCCTATTCCTCTCTTCCCCTAGCTTTTGACAACCACTTATCTATTTTCTGTTTCTGGGTTTGTGGATATGTGTATATTCTATGTGAATAGAATCATAGTGCATGGCCTTTTGTGTTAGGCTTCTTTCTTTCTTTCTTTTTTTTTTTTTTGAGGCAGAGTCTCACTATGTTACCCTTGGAAGAGTGCTGTGGCATAACAGCAACTTCAAACTCTTGGGCTTAAGCAATTCTCTTGCCTCAGCTTCCCAGGTAGTTGGGACTACAGGCACCCACCAGAATAACACCCAGCTATTTTTTTGTTTGTTGTTGTAGTTGTCATTGTTGTTTGGCAGGCCCCAGCCAGGTTTGAACCCACCAGCCCTGGTGTATGTGGCGGGCACCCTAGCTGCTAAGTTCAGGTGCCGAGCCTTTTAGGCTTCTTTCACTGAGCATGTTCATAAGGCTTATCTGTATTGTATCAGTACTAATTTTCCTTTCCTTGCAGAGTTCTTACAGTGCCCTACGTGGTCCTATATAACTAGATCTCTTTACTTCATTTGCTTTTACTTTCCCCTTTGTTCACTGTGCTCCAGCCTCACTGATTTCCTTGCCATTTGTCAAACATATCAAGTGTGTTCCTGCCTCAGGATTTTTGCTTTTTATTTTACCTTGCATGTTAAAATGCTTCTCTTCTCCCTGCCCCAAGATAGCCACATGGCTTGCTTTCTAACCCGTTCAATTATTTGTTCATATTTCACATTCTTGGTAAGATCTTTTTGACAATTCTGTTTAAGAATAACACCTTTTCTATCCTTACCCCCAGTACTCTCAGTCTTTCCCTGCTTAGTTTTCTCCCTAGCATTCATTTATCAGACTATTGTGATCCAAGCTATATTTTTAAAATGGGTATTTGGCAACACGTATAGAATGGAGTAGATGTGAGGGGCATGAGAGAATCCTGTCAGGTAACTATTTCAATAGTCCACATGAGAGGAGTTGAGACTGGACTTGGATACTTACAATTAAAATGGAAAAGATGTATTCATTCACCATTATTAAGTACTTACTATATGTCAGATGTGGTATGTGCTAAAAAATATAAGGATACATGAGATTATTTCTGCCTAAAGAGGCTTACTACTTAGAGCAATGTAGTAGGGGAATCACCTGAAGAGCTTTTTCAAAATCTGCAAATTTGGATCCTCTGTTGGGAGGTAGATGTGTGGTTTGAGAAAATTGCAGTGATGGAAATGTTCTGTATCTGTGGCTAGTTTCTTTTCATGTCAGATCTAATATACTGATATCATAACAAAGTTAGAGGGAGCACAGCTTACACATAAGCATGAAAACCCAGACATCACTCTTAAGTGCTACAACAGGATCTTTGGTGGTTATTAAGCACTTAAAATATGACTGGCACAACTGAGGAACTGGGTTTTATTTTTTGTTGCAGTTTTTGGCCAAGGCTGGATTCGAACCCGCCACCTCTGGCATATGGGGCCAGTGCCCTACTTCTTGAACCACAGGCACTGCCCAATTGTATTTGATTTTAAATAAATACGTGTAGCTAGTGGCTGGCATATTGGATAGTACATATCTGAATAATGGGATAGATATACATAAAAAATTAGTTATAGCATAGTGTGATATAAGTCTGGTAATAGAGCTATGGAACAGAGGGTTCTCTCTCCATCTTAACCTATTTCACTGATACATGGTACAACTTATATATGTGACTAGG
Source organism: Galagoides demidoff (assembly GCA_963574575.1). Taxonomy (NCBI): domain Eukaryota; kingdom Metazoa; phylum Chordata; class Mammalia; order Primates; family Galagidae; genus Galagoides; species Galagoides demidoff. The sequence continues at coordinate 3,404 of CAUYQV010078890.1, forward strand.
TATTGAAGAAATAGGACCTGGAGGATTTTGAAATGTTTGATGATGAAGAGGGAGAATTCAAAGATAAAAATTAAAGATTTTAATGTTCGAGGGTGTTAGAAGCTTACATGGTAGTATCATTGCCATGGGGGGAAGAAATCAAAATTGTGTGATTCTTGACCTTTTCCTTTGTATTCTAGGTTGCTGTCTGTAACCTGGCTTCCCTGGCCCTGAATATGTATGTCACATCAGAGCACACATATGACTTTAAGAAGCTGGCTGAAGTCACTAAAGTCATTGTCCGAAACTTGAATAAAATTATTGATATAAACTATTACCCTGTCCCAGAGGTATGAATAGATATTTCTTTGCTTATTGGTAATAGTCGAAATCTAAGATGGAGGGAGTTTATCATGGTTTGCAAGCCATTATTTAAAAGGCTGTCCTTGTAATGGTAAGAGAAGATTTGAGATAGAGTAATTTGTGTTATTTGATGCACAGTGTTGCCTTTTCTGTTCAGTAATGTTTTTTTTTCCTTTTCTTAACTCTTTTGGCACAAAGGCATGCTTATCAAATAAACGCCATCGCCCCATTGGGATTGGGGTACAAGGTCTGGCAGATGCTTTTATCCTGATGAGATATCCTTTTGAGAGTGCAGAGGCCCAATTATTGAATAAGCAAATCTTTGAAACTATTTATTATGGAGCCCTGGAAGCCAGCTGTGACCTGGCCAAGGAGCATGGCCCCTATGAAACCTATGAGGGCTCTCCAGTAAGCAAAGGAGTGAGTATATTAATTAAATTTGTTTTTGTCTCTGAGTACTTATAGTTGGCTGAGTGGTAGCCCCCCACCAAAGGATACATCCGTATCTAATCCCTAAACCTATTACCTTATTTGGTTCAAAAAAGAGTCTTTGCATATGAAATTAAGAATCTCTGGATAAGGAAATTTTCCTGGATTATCCAGGTGGGCAGTTGTCATTATCCAATGACAGTTGTCCTACAAAAGACAGAAGAAGGTACAACATGTGCAACATGTGCAACATGACCACAGAGGCAGAAATTGGAGCAATACAGCTACAAGCCCAGGAATGCTGACAGCCATTAAAAGCTGTAAGAGGGAAGGAACAGAATCTCTTCTGCCTCTGAAGGGAGTGTGGCCCTTTCAACATGTTGATTTTGGGCTCCAGAGCCATGAGAGAATAAATTTTTATTATTTTATGCTACCAAGTTTTTGGTAGTTTGTTATAGCATCCATAGGAAACTTTGGTACCCTTTGTCCTTTGGAGTAAAAAGGACACTCAATTTTAATCTCTTTTATTTAGCACTTGTCATCTCTGCATGTGTTAAGTTTTCTATTGGTAAATTTACTGGATTAAAATAATATATATTTATTATGTCACAGTTTCCACATGTCAGGAGTCCAGGCTTGCTTTTAGTGGCACCCTCGTCTCTGAGTCTCATAAAAGAGACCTGTTTAAGGTGTTGGTGGAGTCTGTGGTCTCCTCTAAGGCACCATGTCCTCTTTCATCCTCACCTGGTTGTTGGCAGGATTTATTTCTATGTAGTTTTAAAACTTAAGATATCTTGGCTTGGCGCCTGTGGCTCAAGTGGCTAAGGCGCCAGCCATATACACCTAAGGTGGTGGGTTCGAATCCAGCCCAGCCCTGCCAAACAACAATGACGGCTGCAACCAAAAAACAGCTGGGCGTTGTGGCGGGTGCCTGTGGTCCCAGCTACTTGGGAGGCTGAGGCAGGAGACTCGCTTGAGCCCAGGAGTTGGAGGTTGCTGTGAGCTGTGATGCCACAGCACTCTACGCGGGGGGACAGCTTGAGGCTCTGGCTCAAAAAAAAAAAACAAACTTAAGATATCTTGTATCTTGGCTTGGCGCCTGTGGCTCAAGTGGCTTGGGTGCCAGCCACATACACCCAAGATGGCGGGTTCAAATCCAGCCTGGGCCTGCCAAACAACGACAGCTGCAACCAAAAAATATAGCCAGGTGTTGTGGCGGGCCTGTGGTCCCAGCTACTCAGGAGGCTGAGGCAGGAGACTTGCTTGAACCCAGGAGTTGGAGGTTGCTGTGAGCTGTGATGGCACGGCACTCTACCCACGGGGACAGCTTGAGTCTCCTATCTCAAAAAGAAAAAGAAAAAAAAGATAAAAAAGATATCTTGTATCTTTAAGGCCAGTGGAAGAGACATCTCATTTTGAAAAGGACATAGTCCAAATCTCTCTTTTGAGAACTTTTCATCAGTAAGTTAGGTCCACCTAGCATAATCTACCTTTTGTTCAACTTATAATCAACTGATTTGCAGCCTTAATTACATCTGCAGAAACCCTCCACCTTTACCATAATCGGGGAATGGTATCCTTCATATTCCCAGGTCCTGTCTGCACTCAGGTGGCGATTATAATGATCATACATCAAAGAGTGGGAATTTGGAAAGCTGTCTTAGAATTTTGCCTTCCACTGCCTTTATTTTTAGTAGTATGATTCTAAGTAAACAAATCAAGGAACAGATCAAAGACAATAAACACTGTTAGAGTAACATTTTTATTGTAAAAAAAAATGTTTCTTGGCAACATGTTTTCATGAATGTTATGATTTTCTGGTTTGTGGATATGATGTGGGTTAACCAGTTAAACTGCTTTTGGTCAGTATGACTACATGGAAGTATCTAAGAAAATCTCTGGACCTGTAGAGGTCAACTAGAAGATAGCACTTGTTAGGATGTGGGGACGTGGTAGTTTGTCATTTGTTTAGTTTATGTCATAATTTTAAATTGCTATAGATGTAGTATAAATTTGGGTTATTTATTCCCTAGATTCTTCAGTATGATATGTGGAACGTTACTCCCACAGACCTATGGGACTGGAACCTTCTCAAAGAGAAGATTGCGAAGTAAGTAGAAAGAGATGTAAAGCAGGGGTCCTCAAACTTTTTAAATAAGGGCCCAGTTCACTGTCCCTCAGACCATTGGAGGGCCGGACTGTGGTCCCGGGACAAGTCGGCTGCTAAGCAGGACAGGCAGCTGTGGCAAAAACACCTGGTGGGCCAGATAAATGTCCTAGGTGGGCTGCATGTGGCCTGTGGGCCATAGTTTGAGGATGCCTGATGTAGGTGTTGTATGTATAATAGCTTGGAAGACAGGAGGGTTTGGGTTCTTCTGGCTCTTCATCAGTTATGTATGTCATTTTAACTTTTTAAGCTCATTTTAAAAATCTTTTTCTTGGATTTTGGAAAAATACTTTGTAAGATAATACATAATAATATATATGTATAGTAACCTGTAGGTAGCTCTGCACAAGAAAAACATTTCAGTATGTGGTAGGAATTATTATTATGAATTGACTAATAATAATTTATTTTAGGGACTTAACCATACCTAGATTGGGTTATTTTTTATTTCATTAAGCCTTCAATTTCTCAAATATGCTTGCCCTTTAAATGTTTTTCAGTCTTATTTGTTACTTAGCCACATTGGGCATATAAATGACTTTTGTTTGAATTGTTTGTCATAGAAATAAGTTAGGGATTTTTGGAAAAGCTTTGGAGGGTGATGTGTTAAATTGTATGAAAGAAAAATTTAAAAATTGAGTTTTTACAGGCCCCTTAAACTAATAATCATAAGAGAGTTGAGGGCAGGAAGAATGTTTTGTTGAGTAAATAACAAAACAACTAGTTTTCATTTTCTGTGATGATAAGTTTATCATCTTTGGCTTAATACAAATGAAAAATGCTTAATATTTAGCTGGGCATTGTGGCGGGTGCCTGTAGTCCCAGCTACTCGGGAGGCTGAGGCAAGAGGATTGCTTGAGCCCTAGAGTTGGAGGTTGCTGTGAGCTGTGATGCCATTGCACTCTACCAAGGGCGATAAAATGAGACTCTGTCTCTACAAAAAAAAAAAAGGAAACATTCAGTTCTAATAACCTGGGAAAACATTAGGAAGGCGGTGGCCAAGAAAATCAATATGGATTTGTCTATAAACACTTAGGGCAATAGGAAGCAGGGGGGTTGGAACTGAAGGTCTGTGTGGCAGTGGACTCTGTCAGCATAAGCGCAGTCAGTTGTCTTTCTAGGGCCTTCAGGTTCAGCTTACCAAGTTCCTACACAGCCATCTAGGTTGCCTTTCGCACTCTGCTCTCCCTCGGGTTGAAACTTTCTTGGTCTCCGGGGAGGACTGCTGTTGGAAGTGCAGATGAGTCAGAGACTGAAGTTGATGTGAACCGAGTCGTCTCCCAGGGCGGGATTTTGACGAGACTGGAGCTTGACAAGGAGGCTGAGGCTAGTGCAGACGGGGTGCCCGTGCCCTTCCTCTCGCCTTCTCGGGCTTTCCAGTTGGTATGGCGTATTCAGAATCCCACCTACTGCTTTCCCAAGGGCAGCTTTCCACACTCCACAGAGGGTTTCTCCCTGTGGTCTGTCAGTCCACTGTGTGGTTTCCCCTGTGGGGTTCCTCTTTGTGGTTGGAGGTCAAACCCGTCCTTGCCTGCTGCTTCCAGGAATGTGTGGAGTCTGTCTCAGCCTGCTACACAGGGGGGTTGTTTTCCCTCCCTTGAATGGAATGGCAGTTATCCAGCAGGTCTGGGGCATGGATAAATAGAGGGCCACGTAAGCCTGCATCCAATATCCAGAACACAAACGGCTCCGCCGCGCACTCCCCTGTTCTGTTTTGATGAAGGGCTGCTGACAGCGCCACAGACCACGCTGTGGGGCCCAGCAAACCACCTAATCCCACAGCTTTATCCCAGGCATAGACGGGACAGATTTCACTGCCAGGAACAATTCCTTTCCAGCCACCAGCTGCAGCTCTGAGTTTCTTCTGCTTTTTCTGCTACAGCTTCCCATTGATCGTGACCTCAGGGTCAGAGAGGCTGGGTGAGCCTGGAACTCTGAAATGGATAGCTAGTCCCCACGTCGTAGTCCCCGTCTTCTTCTTTTTCTTTAATAAAGCAGATTTAGGCTCAGCGCCTGTGGCTCAATCGGCTAAGGCGCCAGCCACGTACACCTAGGGTGGCAAGTTCGAATCCCCAGCCCGGACCCGCCAAAACAACAATGATGGCTGCAACCAAAAAATGGCTGGGCGTTGTGGCGGGCACCTGTGGTCCCAGCTACTTGGGAGGTGGAGGCAGGAGACTTGCTTGAGCCCAGGAATTGGAGGTTGCTGTGAGCTGTGATGCCATGGCACTCTACCCAGGGGGACAGCTTGAGGCACCGTCTCAAAAATAAATAAATAAATAAATAAATAAATAAATTATGGAGGCATTCTGAGTTCCTTGATATTTTCTGTGAAAAGTTACAGCAAAGAAGCAGCATTTACTAACCCTCTTAGCAGGTGAGGCTGAGCTATGACGTTCGGTGGGTTAAGCATATACATTAAAACCTTCATAGCTGACCACCCCCCAACACTGACCACCTAAGTTCACCTAATTTTCATAGACTGGACATGCACCACACGTATGTACCAATATAGCAGACCAAGTTCCTTATGACCACCTCTGTATGCTGAGCAGTTTGTTACAATCTTGTGGGTGGTCAACTTACAGAGGTTCTACTGTATAGTCAACCCTTTTTTTTTTTTTTTTGCAGTTTTTGGCCGGGGCTGGGTTTGAACCCGCCACCTCCGGCATATGGGCCCGGCACCCTACTCCTTTGAGCCACAGGCACCGCCCACAACACATTTTTTACTTACATTATTTTTTACTTCCAATGGGTTTATCAGCAGGTGACCCTATCTTAAGTCAAGAAGCATCCGTATGAAAATATAAAATAAAACCTTGTTTATTAGTGCAAAAGGGTCTTTCTGGAGAATTATGAATTGTCTCTACTGAACAGAAGTGTGGGAAACAGTTTCCACACAGTCATATAAACTGTCACATAACCAAAATTCAGTATTAATAGGGATAGTTTTTGAATCTTTTATTGAAACAGAAAGACTCTTAAAAATTGTTCACTTGTCCCCCTCCAACGACTCCCATCTGTTTCAAGACTGAATAAATATGTTAGCCCAGCAGTGTTTCCAGGATTCAGCAAACACTGCAAAATTAGTTCCAAAGCAGATGGTGGATAGTCAGCAAATGCCTTGGGCTTTTCCCTCCAAAACACCTACATGACAGTAAGGAAACTAGGGGCTTTCAAACCGTTCTGATACGATGTTCTTCCTATTTCACGCAATGGAAATCCATATTTCAGCCGTAAATGTCTCAGCAAGACCACCAAAAAATTTTGCTTTAATTTGGATGTGCTGAGTAATCTTGAGGAAAACAACTTTAAAATTAAGGTATTTGGCAATAATTTATTCAGACGGAAAAAGGGAATGGAAATACCTAATCACCTTCCATTAGAGCCTTAATGTCCCACCACTGCATTGACGGAAACGCTGCCCTGTGCACCCCTAATAAGCAAAACTGTACAAGAGAAAAGGGGGCCGAGGAGAGCAGGGGGCGGTGGGAACGGCCAATTCCTAAGCACAGTTGTGGGGCCATGGCTGTTGGTTTTGCTATTAAGTTTCATAATTTACACGTTCACAGATTTTTCAAATGTATCCTATGTTCTGTTTTTTAATTGCAAAAAATTAAGTATTGAGTGCTCTTCAAATTCCCTGGTGAAAGCCAGTTTCCGGGGCTAGAGAGGAGGCAACATTGCAGAGCCGGACTCACGCTGCCTTCTGCAGATGAGGAAACAAAGACTGGAGACGGGAAGTGACTTTGCTAAGATCACACAATTCGGGGCAAGACACAACAGCCAGAATTAATTTCTCTCCCAGGTGCAAAGATTTTCCCACCATTCAAACCTCCCTCTAAAATCACATTTTCACACTTTATATAGAAATGCAGGATTCCAGGGTGCCTGATAGGCCCGGGTATAAAGATGCAATTGTAATTAAACAGAGAATGAAGAAAATACTTTGTGTGTTTGGCATCTGGCAAGTTACGGGTCTACTTGTGGGTTCATTGGGTCGTGATTCACCAAAGACCTAACTTAGGGGACCAGGAATAAGTCAAATGCCATGGGCAGGTTGTAGGGTAGTAACTGCCTAGAAATTATATACATTCAATACAGTGCCATGGTAGAGAAAAAAGGGGGTATTGCCCCTTAAAGACCTTACCGCTCCTCAATATGTAGAAACTGCCCTTCCAAACTCCCAGAAAGTGATTTTGGCTCGTTCCACTAAGAGAAGTTTACTACATTTGCAATGACGTTCTTTGCAGCTTTGTTCAGAACAGGAAAAGAGTGGAAAGAGTTTAAATGTCTATAATTAGGGAATCAGTGAAATGTTTTTGTACATCCAAGCAGTGAACAGTTAGGCAGCTTTTAAAATAGATGAGGTAGATCTACATGGACTGATATTAAAAGGTCTCTAGGTTGCTAAATGGAACAGGAATGGTACAGAAACTCCGTGCTTTATAAAACGAGAGAAATACACATATATACACGGAGACGCGTATATGGTTGAATATGCAAATGAGCCACCAGTCACGGTCCCTTCTGGAGAGGGCACGTGACAGGCACCCTTCTCACTGCACTTACCACTCATGCTGCTTGAATTTTACCAAATGAGTACTTTTTTTTTTTTTTAAAGCTTAATAAGGGCGGCACCTGTGGCTCAAAGGAGTAGGGGGCCAGCCCCATATACCAGAGGTGGTGGGTTCAAACCCAGTCCAGGCCAAAAAAAAACAAAAAAAAACAAAAAACTGCACAAAAAAGCTTTAAAAAAAAGATAGGTTTTTCAAGAGACAGAGCCCTAAAATAGGACTTCAACTGTTTGCTTCATGGCTAATATTCAAAAAGCACTATGTGGTATGTGTTTTCCTTTTTGAAGAATTTTGGTTTCATCTTGATAATCTCAGGTCCAGAAGGCTTGGTCGATGGCCACTGCATCATGAGCAAATTATTCCTCTGGGGCCGGAGAGGAAGCAATTTCTTTCTTCCTTCTGTAACTCTCGAAGATGTTGGTCTAACGGAGACAGAGGGCAGCCCTACCCCACCCACCCACCCACGGAGGGGCTATACGCACCCTCTGTGGCAGCCCTTCAGAGGCCAAAGCTTCATTCGTTGGAAATTAAAGCATTACCTAACATTTTATGGAAAAGATGAATCTCATTTGGACCTACCCATCAGGACTTAATCTAGTGTTGAATAGTCTGCTCTTCCCCCCAGCTCCCTCCCGGGAGCTCATGTCAGGCTTCCCCTTCCTTCCCTCTGGTTTGCACACCTGGCATTTTGCTACCAACCTTAGCAACTCCTTTAGTGCTCACTCTCACCTGTTAACCCACCCAGCCAGGTAAAAGGCAGGTGTGAGCCCCACAGTGGTCATCTCTGGATCTCTTCAACCCTAGAGGCTGCCCTTGGACTCCAGTGGGGGCCAATGCAACCATATCTCACCCTCTCTCCTAGAACTTCTATTTTCTTCCATATTTTGGCATCTTTGAGTCAGGAGTGGATCTCACCCCTTTTGTTGCACAGGTGGCAATTCTAAGTGTTGGCATTGCCTACGCACCTGGGAGATCAGGGTCTACAGGACACAGGGTCACTGGAATCAGCTGCTGCTGATTAGAAGAACTAACTTCTTATTCCTTTAAGACAACTGAGAATAAAGAACCTAAGAATTATTTTTCAAAAAATACACAGTAAAAATTAAAGTAGCTTGAAAACTCTACACAAACGTTCATAGCATCATTACTCATAACAGCCAGAAGGTTCAAACAACTTAAATGTCCCTCAATGGATGAATGAAACGTAACATACCCTGATAATGGAGTATTAATAAAAAATGAAGTAGAAAGCTACTAAAACATGGATGAGGCTCGGCGCCTGTGGCTCAAGTGGCTAAAGCGCCAGTCATATACATCTGAGCTGGCGGGTTCCAATCCAGTCCGGGCCCGCCAAACAACAATGAGGCTGCAACCAAAAAATAGCCAGGCGTTGCGGGGGGTGCGTGCCTGTGGTCCCAGCTACTTGGGAGGTGGAGGCAGAAGACTTGCTTAAGCCTAGGAGTTGGAGGTTGCTGTGAGCTGTGATGCCACAGCACTCTACTCAGGGGGACAGCTTGAGGCTCTGTCTCAAAACCCGCCCCCCAAAACAGAAAAACATGGATGAACCTTGAAAATAGTGTGTTTCATGAAAGCAGCCACTAACATAAGGCCACGTTAAACTTAGGAGAAATGTACAGAAGAGAGAAATCCAGAGACAGAAAGATTAGTGGCTACCTAGAGGCCGAGGGTTTGTATGGGTGGTTTCTTTGTGGAGTGTTGAAAATGGCATAAAATTAGGTTGTAGTGATGTCTGCACAACTTACTGTATTGAAAACCACTGAATGAAACTTTAAATTAGTGAATTTTATGGCATGTGAACCATATCTCATAAAGTTGCTCAGATGCATCTTCTTACAGAAAAATAAATTAGAAGTGATAATTTTAGAAGAAACATCAAAAATCTCTCGAACATGAAGAATATGGGATCAATGCATCAAACATCTTTTATGTTCAGAAGAGAGAGTGAAGAATATTTTTGGATTAAGAGTGTATCTTTAAAAGGCTTTAAAATGTAATCTTTGGTCTCTACTCAGAGAGTAATGGAGTATTAGGAGTGATATTTAAGTTTAATTTAATTAAGTACAAATGTTACATATTTCCACCTTCCCAGAAATGGTCACTTCGTCCTAATTAAGGACATGGAAACTAAGTGTGATTTAGTCTTCATTCTGTGGAATATGTGTTCAGACAAATTTAGGCAAACAGCAAAGACTGAAAAGTCCTCCCACCAAACCTATAAACATTTTGAAAATGCTTAAAGGTAACTCCATCCTCCACCTGGCAGGGAAGTTTAACAGGGGCTGCCAAAATTTAGCCCAATTAGTCAACTCCAAATAACGAAGGCTCCTTGGGGTCTATACCCCCGGGGAGGTGACAGTCCTCGACAGCAGTCCAGGGTACAAGAGCTCCTCCCTCACATCCTTCAGTTGGCTCTGGCCACTCTGGTGTTGGAGCCATGGAAGTTCAACATTGTGGTCACCAACTCTGGGAGGTCAAAATCGTGCTTCCATCCCCAGTCCTTTCGCGCGTTGCTGTCATCAAAGTTCATCGGCCAACTATCCGCTACGAGAAGATGAGAGCAGCTGAGGTTATTCAGGTGCTAGATTTGTAGGATGGTCTAGAACAGCGGTTCTCAACCTGTGGGTCACGACCAATGGAAATACGTCCTGCATATCAGATATTTACATTCCGATTCACAACAGTAGCAAAATTAGTTATGAAGTAGCAATGAAAATAATTTTATGGCTGGGGGTCACCAAGGAACTGTATGAAAGGGTTGCGGCATTAGGAAGGTTGAGAACCACTTTTCTAGACTCTAGAACATCTTATATAAAAGTCTATCATACAAGGTACAAGAAAGGAAATATACCCTGAGTGCAGCAGCAGAGTGTGGAGCTATTGAACGCAAACAGTCACCTTCCAGGTTGAAAGACTGCTACGTGTCTGTCAGGCACTGTGAATTTCCACTTTTTTTTTTTTTTGGAGACAGAGTCTCACTGTGTGGCCTTGGGTAGAATGCTGTGGCATCACAGCTCACAGCAATGTCAAACTCATGGGCACAAGTGATCCTCTTGCCTTAGCCTCCCAAGCAACTGGGACTACAGGCATCCGCCACAACACCTGGCTATTTTTTTTTTCTATTTTTAGTAGAGACAGGGTCTCACTCTTTCTCAGGCTGGTTTGGAACTCCTGAGCTCAGGCAATCCACCCGACTCGGCCTCCCAGAGTGCTAGGATTACAGGCGTGAGCTTGTGTTTGAGGTTACGTGTCAAAAATTTGGTACCGGCCAAATCTGCACATGTTATTACAGTCTCAGGCAACTTTGAACGGTAGAGAGCTTATACTCAAAAAGGTGCTCCCAGCCACAGACTGGCAAAGTTACAGTACTGAGAAACCCACCGCTGTTTTCATACCACTCCATTGCTTCCATTTTTCCTTGCTTTGTGTTTGAACTGTAAAAATCGTGAAAGGCTGACACGCTGTTTATTTGGAATAGAACCATTTCACCCACTTTAGATATCACTTCCAAAAACCAAAGCATCTGCGGCTCCCTCTCCAGGAGTGTCTGGACCTCAAGGAGGAGCTCTGCTGTCCTTAGTCCTCTGAGGCTCATCATGTCCTCCAGGGACTCAGTGAAGGCCAAAGCTTAATTTCGGCTTTCAGACAGCCTTCTGTGATATACCAACCTATGGCCTGGCGAACAGCGTCCACATTGTACGTGATCTCGAATTCCGGGATGTGCTTGAGAACCTCCAGGGCCAGCTCCTGAGGGGTGAAGCTCATGGCACTGATGTTGTAGGTCCTCATGGACAGAGACTCGGCCGGGGCCTCCATGACCTCCAGGGTGGCCCGCAGGCAGTCGTCGATGTACATCATGGGGAGCCTCGTGTTGGGGTCCAGGTTGCACTCGAATTTGCCATGCTTTGCAGCATCATGGAAGATCTGGACCGCATAGTCTGAAAGACAAGTTTGCCTGCATGCCTCCTTACAACAAAACCATAATCGAGCTCAGCAATTCTCAAATATGTTAGTCTCAGAACCTCTTTAGCTTCTTAAAAATTTGATGACTCCCAAGGAGAGCTGATTAATGTGGGTTATATCCACATCCATTGTAGTAGAACAAATGGAGAATTTTTTAAAATATTATACAGTTTTAAATGACAATAGGCCAGGTGCAGTGGCTTTCATCTCTCATCCTAGAAAGATCAGATGAAGCCAAGAGTTCCAGATCAACGTGAGTGACAGAGCAAGACACCGTCTCTGCAAAACATTGGGGGTGGGTGTCGTGAGCACCTGTTGTTCCAACTGCTCGGGAGGCTGTGACAGGAGGACGCCTGAGCCCAGGAGTTTGAAGTGAGCTATGATAACATCACTGTACTCTAGCCCAGGGAACAGAGTGAGACTGTTTCAATACAATAAACCTATTATATACTAATATGCAATGGTATTTTATATGAAAATGAATATCTTTTCCAAATAAAGAAAAGTCACCGAGAAGGCAGGCTTGTTTCAGCTTTGGTAAGTCTCTTGTCTGTATTGCTATCACGTCATGTAGCCTCTGCAGAACTCCGGGGTATGCTTGGGAAAGGACAGTGAAAAAGGCCAGTGATGTGTCATTGTTTTTTTTTAGTGTAATTGTTTCTTGAGATAGGGTCTCGCTCTGTCACCTACGCTAGAATGCTCTGGTGTAATCATAGCTCATTGCAGCCTTTAACTCCTGGGCTCAAGTGATCCTCCTACCACAGCCTCCTGAGTAGCTGGGACAGGCCTATGCCACCATCCTGGCTAATTTTTTGATTTTTTTGTAGCAATGGGGTCTCACTATGTTATCCAGGCTGGTCTTGAATTGAGCTGGTCTGAGCTCAAACAATCCTCCCACCTCAGCCATCCAAAGTGCTGGGATGACAGGTGTGAGCCACTTCATGTGGCCTACTACCGATAAGAAAAAAGTTTTCAGCCCCTACACCTCTTGAAAAGCGTCAAGGATGCCCCAGATCCCCACACCATACTTGGAAAGGCACCAAAGACCTGAAGCTTCTTAAAAGTAATCAGCACTAATGCCTCCTTTAAAATCCTGCTTTTGTCAAATATCTATCGTATCTCAGGACAGCACACAACTAAAAACAGAGCAGATTCGTTCACCATGAAGACAACTCTTCCTAGCAATAAGAAAGCCTATTTTACACACAAGGTAGAAAAGAACCAGAAAACACTTACCAGTTGTTCCTCCTCCAGGTTGGGAGTCAGCTGAAATGATTCCAGGGTATCTCAGGCATCGGAAATCTAACCCATACCGGTAATGATAATACTACGAAAAAGAGGAAACTTACTTGAAAAAAGCAGCTTTTAAATCAAAGTCTACAAAATAAGGACAGCCTTTTCCTGAAATACCATTCCATGCAATTATATTAAAATATTCCTAAAGGAAATGAAGACTTGAGAATTTCCAAGAGGTACAATTTTTTTTTTTTTTTTTTTTGAGACAGGGTCTTGCTCTGTTGCCTGGGCTAGAGTGCAGTGGCTTCATCATAGCTCACAGCAACCTCGGACTCAGGGATCCCTCTGCCTCCTGAGCAGCTGGGACTATAGGAAACTACCATAGCACCAACAATTTCCTTTTTTTGCAGGGCAGGGACGGGGCCTCGCTATTGCTGTGTTGCTCAGGCTAGTCTTATACTCCAGATTCCTGACCTCAAGGGATCATCCTGCCTCAGCCTCCCAAAGCACTAGGATTACAGGCCTGAGCCACCACACCTGGCCTCATTTATCTTTAATAAACAACTCAAGTTTTTATCTTCAAAGATAAAGCAACATTGTAAATATGAAACCACCCCACACCAGGGATTTCCAAGCTGTTCTCGGAAAGGTGCTACCGTTCACTCAGTTGTGCATGAGCACATTCCTGCTGCATTGGAGGAGAGCAGAGGATGGCAAAGGAGACAGCAATGACTGTGGCGCATCGGCTGAAAGATTAGACAGCAACCAAATTTCACTGCAGTTATAAAGACAAGCATTTGAAATTTTCCATAATAAAAAGGTTTATACACACTGACAACTGGGCAGCACAAAGGATGTGTGGTACAAACAAGACATCAGCAAACCAAACGAGGGTGCCACACACGGCCCTCAGCACTGTCCAGCATTGCCCTGTGGCTCCGTAGCTCTTTATAAGCTACAGAAACACCTGCCACTTGGCAAACAGTGAGCAACTCTGGGATCCAGGATTGGGGGAGACGGGAAAACCTCCGATCAGTCTGAGGCTAAAAAATGGGGAAGAAAACACCCCGTCACTTTGCCCAGGGCACACTCGGCAATCCCGCCAGGTGATGCTTACTTCTCCCATGAGCTCCGCATGGACCTTGGACACCCCATAGATGGTCCTGGGTCTCTGAACGCAGAGATCAGGGGTCGGATTCCGGGGAGAGGTAGGTCCAAAAGCCCCAATCGTGCTGGGCACGAACAGCCGCACACTGTGCTCTGCGGCAACGTCCAGAATATTGTGCAATCCTGAAATGAACGGACAGTGTCATAACCTGGAAAAAAATCTCTTCTTGCCAAAGGCTGGAAAAACTGGCAGACAGATCACGCTGGGCGAGGGCCAGACGCTTACCAGTTATATTCACAGCTCTCGCCAGGGACACGTTTGCTTCTCCCACCGCACTGAGCAAAGCGCTATAATGACACAGCCAGGTGATGCGGTTGTTTACCACAATCTCCCGAAGACTCTTGTAATCCAAGATATCAGAATAAATAAACGGGCCTACAGGGAGCACAAAGTGAAACCACAGAAGTGAAGATGTTTGGGGTTTGAAGAACTAAATGGACGTTTCCTCTCTTTCCCATGACTTGTCAATTTCCTTGGCAGCAAACGGGGATCTAAACCAATCAGGCACCAGGAAGCATTTTTCTTTGAGCCTACCCCATAGGCAACACCATCTACCGCTTCTATGGAACTTGCACATGCCAGGCACTTAGGGCTTTATGTGTGTTATGTACATATATTATATTCAGATAAAAATATAAATATTTCTAAGTGGCATATTTGTGTCTCAACTCCCTGTTATTCATGAACCTGGGACAACCTTTTGCATGCACCGATTCCGTGAGCCACCTGTGTAACTGCACTTTGAAAATTGAAGACAGAAACAAAAGGAAGGCCTAAGGATCTCTTACCGCTACGGAAGACATGATCGGGAGGCTTCCTTATGTCGGACAAAATCACATTGTCCTTCCCAAATCGTGTCCTAGAGGGAAAATACCAATACATAGAAGTTGGCGATATCTACATAATGGGGCCTATGAAAATGATTTTGACTTAGGAACTGCAAGTTCCCGTCAGCCTCCAAATCCTTCCTTCCTATTCCTCCTGGATACACATTTCAGATCTTGCCCTTCTCACGCTCGGGCCTTTCCCCCGGCCCAGGGCTTTGTCACTCATTTCTACATTTACCCCATTGCCAGTCCTATGTCTGTCACCAATGTCTTCCGAGTACCCAGAGGTTTTTACCTCCCCCTAGTCTTCTCTTCCCTCGTCTTATTCTTTTCTCTCTTCCCAAATCCTGCATTATTCCCGCTGCCCCCACACAGCTAGCACCCAAGAGCTCACTCAGAGTTATGTATCTCATTTTGCCTAAGTTAGGAAAGAGAGTAAAGGATGGGTCTGGACATGAGTGAAGGGCCTGCAACCTGTCATACTAAGAGGCAAAATGAAATGCATTTTAAATATTCATTTAGGTGTGATAAAGTGGTAAGGCATGGAGAGAGAGAAAAGATGGCTAAACAGCATCAAAGATGAGCCTCACATACTTAAGAACTCAGGTTTTGAATTTCAAGTTTTTAGGGCTCTTACCTCAAAAGGTTAGCAAGCCCCACTCCCAGCTGGCCAAGACCTCCTGGAGGGAGGAAAAAAGTGAAACTGTAATCCAAATCGAACCAGTCCAATTATTTCCCAAATGTACTAACTCCGTAGGACTATTCTTCGATCGTAGCTAATGGGATAAAGCCCCAGGTTGAACTAATTGCTGCTTCTTTCCACTCTTCTCAGAATGAAGAGCACAGTGGGACAGCACTCAGAACATGCAATGACCTCCCCCTCTGGGGAGAAGGAGACCGGTGCAGGCAATACTGGTTTCAGAGATAAAACCCTCCACCATGGACCAGCTTAGAAGAGAGGAAGGGAGGACACAAGAGGAGAAAAATCACACAATAGCCAAACACAGGCCTGGAACTGGCCTGGAACTTCCTGGGGTAGGAATTTACTCCCAGCCTTTCTTACTTTGATGGGCTCCGAAGCTTGTCTGCTATAGGTGCCAGTAAGATTCAAAACCAATTATCAATAATTGGTGGGATTAACCAGAGTCCTATCCCTGCATTAGAAATGGATTGAGATGTGAACAGGCAATAAGGGAGAAACCCAGAAGTCATGTGAACAAGGGAGAAATGAATCAGCAAGGAGCCACTAAGAGTTAAAAATGTCCAGGTGTGGTGGCTCACACCTGTAACCCCAGCACTTTGGGAGGCTGAGGCAGGAGGGCTGCTTGAGACGAGGAGTTCCAGACCAGCCTGGGCAACATCATGAGACCCCATCTCCAAAAAGTAATCAACCAGTCGTGGTGGTTTATATCAGGCTTAAAGATGCCACTGATAGAAATGGGAACACTGGTTAGGAGCACATCTAGAGAAGACAACAGTGAATTTCACTTAGGGCAAACTCATGAGACAGGAAGACATACAAGTGAGATTTCCTGCACATACACATATAAACTGAGGAAAGGGAGAAGGAGAATGATGTCAAGCCAATGGAAGAAAACTTAACAAGGAAGAGAAAGAAAATGTGTCAATCAAATCAGAAGTGGGCTTGGGCTGGCAGGAAGTGAAGAGCCAAGTGTAGAAGGAACAGTCAGATGCTGGGTATATTCAAGGTAAGGAGGATCAGGGAGCAATGATGAGCTCAATGGCAACAACGAGCTCAAGCAGATGCTAACTTGCCTTCTCATACTCAAATGTGCAACAACAGTTTGGGATGAATGACACTAAGTTTAAGTTGAGGGATTTGGCCAAGAAAAGGGGTGTCTGACTCCAGACTCAATGTTTTGGTCCTGGTACCCTTTCAGAGCACCTGTTTGGCCCCCAGATTCCTAGGTCTTTTTAGACAACAAAATAAGATTATGGCAGGGAACTCAAGCACTGGCAAGATGATCAGATAAAGATTTTGGATTTGCAATATTCTAGAAAAAGTTAACAGTGGAAAACGGAGTGTCTGATCAATAAAATTAGCTCCTCTAATTGAAAATTTTATGTTATGGCTAAGTGTGGTGGCTCATGCCTATAATCCTAGCACTCTGGGAGGCTGAAGCAGGTGAATTGCCTGAGCTCAGGAGTTCAAGACTCTGAGCAAGAGTTAGACCCTGTCTCTATTAAAAACAGAAAAGCTAGGTATTGTGGCAGGTCCCTGTAGTCCCAGGTGCTCAGGAGGCTGAGATAGGAGGATCAATTGAGTCCAAGAGTTTGAGATTCTGTGAGCTATGACACCATACTACTACTCTACCCAGGGCAACAGAGTAAGACTCTGTCTCAAAAAATAGAAAGAGTATATTATGAAATACCTCTCAATCTGCGATCCCTTACATACAGTAAATAAATCCAGACTCTGAATGCTATCTAGTCAACCTGCTTGGACTGTACCATCTGCTGCTATGGAGACAGGGAGGCTCTGACACCATGTTATAGATTCCAAAAACAAAGAGATAGTCACACAAAACAGCACAGAAAGAAAGAATCAAGTCACCAACATGGAAAAAAGGAAAAAAAAAAAACAAACCTGTAATTAAGACTCGTGGATGGTCTGTTTCAGAGAAAGAGGCAGAGTGGAAGTTGGCATCTGCTGCAACTTGTCGAGGGGAGGTGCCCAGAAACCGGACTGGCAAGACAGATGTCAAACAGCCACAGGCTGGGCGCAGTAGCATCGGGCCCACTACCCGCCTCAGCATCCTAATAACTGGCATTTTCTTTTCAAACACTCTGTAAGAAAAAAGAAACAGCGTTAACTGTGAGAACTTTTATTCTTCCAGCCCTTCAAAACAAGCTAAAACTCAAATTAGCACTAACGATTGTCAGCTAATCCAAAGCCTTGTTTTTGGATTCAGGAACTGAATTGCTGCGTCTGCCCACTGGAAGCCAGTCAAGTGCATACTGTAAACCAGGCCCTGTGATAAAGGATAAAATGTCACTCAGGCGAAGACCAGGCAAACAAAAGCTGAATTGAGGTTTAGAATTGACATCACATAATGCTGACATCAGCTGGTATCTAATGCAACAGAGGTTTCCTGTAGAGAGAGCCATAAACATTAGAAAAAGTTAATGGATTCTAGCAAAGTTGTTTGTTTGTTTGTTTTTTGAGACAGAGTTTCACTTTGTTGCCCTTGGTAGAGTGCCCTGGCATCATAACTCACAGCAACCTCAAACTCATGGGCTTAAGCGATTGTCTTGCCTCAGTCTCCTCAATAGCTGGGAACACAGGCACCCACAATGCCCACCTACTTCTAGAGACAGGGTCTTACTCTTGCTCAGGCTGGTCTCAAACCTGTAAGCTCAGGCAATCCGCCTGCCTCAGCCTCCCAGAGTGCTAGGATTACGGGCGTGAGCCACTGCGCCTGGCTTCTAGCAAAGGTTTTAAATCTTGACTATAACTGTTATCAAGATATCCACATATCCATCATAGGGTATGGTACAAAAAGGTGCCAGATGAAATAACACAGTGTCCTAAAATTCTTGGGCTAACACTCAAGATGTTGGCTTCGGAATGAAAGAACCAGACTCGAGAAGCAATGGTTAAAACAGAAATATTTAGTAAGCTGTGAATAATTTTTGTTTTACTGCCATCTCCTTGGAGAAGATCACTTAGAAGAGCCATTTTCTCATTGTTTCCAAGGTTCTAAATATTCTAGTTCTTCTTCATCAGCTTTACCACTGACTGACCATGAAATCAGGACTGGCCTCAAAAGGTCAAGACGCTCTGATCACATAGGGCTTGAGAATTCCACTTTCCCCATTCTGTCCCCAGCAGCCCAGCAAGCATGTCACGGAGTGAACTAGAGTTGCCCAGCTTGCTTTGCTGGTTCTGACAGCAAACTTCCCACCCTGCCTAAAGACAGGCATTTTACACACTGACACAACCAACCCGGGGCCCCACCCTCTCACTCACCTGTAAGATCTCTCCTCAGTAAAAGGGCAGGTAAGCCTTCAGAGCCAACTCTGGTGCCCCATGCCCTCAACCATAAAGGGAGAAAAAGCCCACAGTTGAGGATATTTCCAATAAGACCTCAACTTGCACTCAACTCAGTGCCCTCAGTTGATGTAAGACAGTAATTGTAAGTTAAAACACCAGAGGTAGTAACAGCTGTCCTGCAATCTCTCATCATACTCATACCCAAATTAAAGGGGGGAAAAAAAGGAAAATACTGTCTTCTGAAAACATGCTTTCACACTATAGGGGTCACCAAGGTTTGCTCTTTAGCACACTCAAATAAGGCAGGTGGGGTTGGGGGTGGTGATACCCCCATGGTCCCCGTTCTCAAAGGCACAAGCAGCAGGATAGTGAACCAAGGATGCGGAGGCTGCAGTGAGCTATGATGATACTACTGCACACCAGCCCAGGCAGCACAGTGAGATCCTATCTTCAAATACAGACACATAAAGCAGGTAGGGCCTCAGCTGCTCGGCCCACCAGGCCTCCAGCATCTATGAAGCACCCTCCATCCTGGCCAGTGTCCTAAATGAGTAAGCAGAACCTTCCTGTCACTGGCATTTCTCTGGCTGCACTGTACAGAGCCTCGGTCAGCAGGGAGGTGTCCATGGGCCACGTCATAGGAAGGCCCAGGCTTTTCCTCAAGCAGCCCTTAGAGGACTTTGGGAAAACCATCTCCCAGTCATGTTGGCACCTGAAACCAGGAAGAACTTTGAATCTTGGAGTTACTACTTCAGCAAGTTCAAAGGGCTACCTAGGAAGCTAAGAGACAACTGGATTTCCCAGAACATTTGAAACTCGAAGACAATCCCTGATTCTCAAAAGCAAACTAATAAATGGCAAAGGAGGGTTCTGGTTTGGTTTGGTTTTTCAGATTAAAAATACTGACCAGGAACAGTGGCCATGCCTGTAATCCTAGCACTCTGGGAGGCTGAGGTGGGTGGACTGCTTAAGTTCAGGAGTTCAAGACCAGCCTGAGTATAAGTGAGGCCCTGTCTCTATGAAAAAGAGAAGAACTAGCCAGGTGTTGTGGCAGGCGCCTGTAGTCCCAGTTACTTAGGAGGCTGAGGCAGGAGGATCACTTGAACCCAGGAGTTGAGGTTGCTGTGAGCACCACAGCACTCCACTCCAGGGCAACAGAAACTCTGTCTCAAAAAAAAAAAAAAAATGAAAATACTAGAGTCAGGGGGAAAAAAAACCCCATGAAGATTGTAAACAGGCCCCAGCCACGTACACCTAAGATGGCGGGTTCGAATCCCCAGCCGGGGCCCGCCGAACAACAATGATGGCTGCAACCAAAAAATGGCCGGGCGTTGTGGCGGGCGCCTGTGGTCCCAGCTACTTAGGAGGCAGAGGCAGTAGACTCGCTTGAGCCCAGGAGTTGGGGGTTGCTGTGAGCTTCAATGCCACAGCACTCTATCCAGGGGATAGCTTGAGGCTCTGTCTCCAAAAAAAATAATAAATAAAGTCACACTAAGGAGAGGTCTGTTGTACTGGTGCCAGCCCACTACTGCCTGTACTGAAGGGTCTTCCTGCCATGGTGGATCCGGAACAGAGAGCTGGCCGTGTGGCAGCTCCTGTGTCCGGCAGAGGCGAGGAAGGTAAATGCACCTGGTCGGGGCAGTTTGTGGGAATGGGCCTGGCACCATCTCAGGCAGAAAAGGAGGACTCGAGCCTATTGAACATGGGACCTAGGGGGAGAAATGGGACTCTGAGCTAGCAGATGGCACTCCAAACAGCCTGGCTTGCTGGTTAGAGACTCTGTCTGCCTTTCTCTCTAATATGGGCACAGTGGCAAAACCACCTGCCTGGGGGTTAATTGGCATTATGGGCCATGAATAGACTTAGCACTAGGTCTTCCACCAACAAAAAGCCATTAGGCCCCAAAGCAAGGTGGATGAATTGCAAAAGTATTCCAAGATTGGGAGGTATTAAGGCCACCCCACTTTCAGGCTAACGTGGTGCCACTTGGCAAACACACTGCAATTGTGAAACTTCTGGATATCATGGTCTACAGCCCATTTGCAGGTGTCAACGTGGAGGGCACAGCAGCAGATAGGCTCCCATGTGATGCTGCCCGTCAGCGCCTGTTGCCAGGTTAGACTCTGAAGAGACCACAGTCATTTCTGTGATAGGTTGCTCCAGGAGCACAGGCTGGGCAGCTTATTAATAGTTATGACATCTCAACCCAGACTCAGGCTCACGTATTGGCCCATAGGCTCTGCAGATTCTTCAGTAACCTCTAGAGGGAAGTGATGGCTGCTGTGCTGAGGCCTCCCTGAGGCTTTCTCCACACGCCCAGTCTGCCAGGACAGAAGCAGGTTAATGGGGTTGCAAAGGGAAAAATAATAAGTTCTCTCCAGGGGCAGCATTTGTAAACCATCTGGTTTGTACTACATCTTCTAAAACACAGAAATTGACCTCAGCAGAGAGAGAACATGACCGTGGCTGGTTTGGGGGTCACCCAGAGGTCAGGCTGGAACCCTCTACTTCTCACTTTTGGCTTGAGTGAGGAATCTGTCCGCTCCATGTAGGCAGGGAGTGGGATCTGTATGAGTGTCTAATTTTTTTTTTTATTCAGTCAACTTTATTTCAGTGTTTCATGGGCAGTGGTAGGGACTTTGACAGCCTTCACTCTGAAAGGAGGATTGGGGGTAGGGTGGCTGCCCTGACCTTGCTCAGGCCACCAATTAGAGTCAGC
The DNA here is from genome assembly GCA_963574575.1 of Galagoides demidoff. NCBI lineage: Eukaryota > Metazoa > Chordata > Mammalia > Primates > Galagidae > Galagoides > Galagoides demidoff. The sequence goes on from CAUYQV010078890.1 coordinate 24,865, forward strand.
CTTGTGCAGCAGCCGTCTGCACTTGGAAAGGCTTTGCTTCACTGCAACTTAGGTGTTGACTCTGAGGGCTTTCATGGTTCCCCTGAGCTTCTGATTTTCCTTTTCCCCCAAATCAGTGCTAACACTAGCCATTAGTTATTTAATTTAAAATTAACAAAATGGATTTGAGTGTGAAATAGAAATGTAAAATGTAGAAACAGCCCCTTCTACCTTTACCCATTGTTAAACTCCTGCAATTAATGCAACAAAGGCATGTCCTATTTCTTGCCTGTTTGCTGAAAATGTCTCATCATTTTATCCTGGGTGGTGGCAAATGTCAGAATGCTTTATGGACTCATGATGTTACTCCAGGAGCCTGTGATTATAAAAGCTGAGCACATTATTATGAAAGTACCTGACGTGTTTGCTCTTTACCTGTGTGTAGGGCTTACTCTTTATTCTAGAGTTGGGTAAGTAAGTCTTTCTCCCCTCCTGCCCATTTCTTTTGTATTTACCCTCAGTCTTTCTCCATCTGGTGCCTGACAGTGCCATGCACACCTTAGGCACTTACTGAATACTCATTCTGGCAATGAACCCATCCAGGGCCATCCAGAACTCACATCCTTTCCCCCCAGTGTGGCCTTGCCTTTCACCCACACTTCACAGGCTCTGGTGGTCAGAGGTACTGTAGGAATGTAAGTGGTATCAGAGTTTCACCCTGTCAGGGTGGCTGCTCAGCCCCTGGCTTCACTGTGCTGGGAATAAATCTTAACTGTGGTCAGGTCTTTATGTTGAATGGTTTTTTATATATGCCTGGATCTTTGATCTCCAAATCAAGTAGACCAAAGATTTTATCTTCTGCCAGGCTCAATATCAGGTTAGCCAAGGAGAAAATGATTCACCTGAGGAGCTGTGCCATCAGCCACTGCCTACTTAGTCCCTCCCTGGGGATCTGAGTTCCTGAAGCACCCAGCATGGACTAGATGGGCCTTCTGAACAGGGTTTCCCGAGCAGTGGCGCTGCTGGCATGGAGCGGACACTTCCTTGCACCGGGGGCTGTCCTGTGCCTTGTAGGGTATTTGGCAGCATCTCTGGCTTCTACCCCCAAATGCCAATAGCAGCCCCTCCCCTAGTTGTGACAGCCAAAAAGAGGGAAGGTGGGATGGAGGGGATTTTCCTCCCAAGTTGTCCTCTCTCTGTCCTATGAGAGACCGGGAGCTGAAAGTGTCACTTCCAGCACTGCCTGTGATAGTCCTTCTCAGTAATGGAAGCATATACAAACCCCCTGAGTGTCCTGGTACCATGGCCTTGGGTGGGTGGGCCTGAGATCTGCATTTCTAGCCCATCCCTGGGCACACTTGGAGCAGCAAGGGCACAGCTGTGAGCAACACAGGTATCTCAGTGGGAGGCTAATGGAACCCATTCAGAGAAACCAAAGAACATAGTACTCTGTAAGAAACACAGGCTCTAACAGAAGGGACAGAAGGGCTTAGCCCAGTCTGGGGAGCTAGGGCTATCTTCCTCTCTCCGCTGGCTCTGGTTTGGATTCCTGCCACCCTACCTCTAAGGACCCACTCCACATTGCCTATTCCTGAACCCATCATGGCCAGTGCCACAGGATTCCCTGAGAAGAGGATGTGTCAGGGAGACCCTGGAGTGACCTCTTGGGCTAAACAAGGTTATTTTCTCCCAACAATGGAGTCCACCTACAGAAGATCACCTCGTGAAAGGAGTGTGAAAACCCAGGATCCAGGAGGCACCTGGTGCAGTGGGTCTGGGGAGAAGGCCCAGTTTCAGGCTTTCTCTGCCTGCCCCTGAACCTCACTGGAGAGACCCTCTCATTTCTCCTTCTTCTGGCCCTACCTACCTTATAGGGATGGAGGGATAGAACTGCAGAAACATTCTGAGCTCACCAAGTGAATGCAATAATTTAGAACTGAGATATAGTATGCCCTTCTCAAAGAAGATCCCACAAGGGAAAAATAGCAACATAGAAAACTAGGAAATTAGAGGTAAAAATTTTCCCCCCGAAATCATTTCCATTATTTATTATTAACAATAATAATTATTATTTTAAATAATAATAATTGTGTATTAACAATTACTCAATTTACCCAAATTATGTAGTTGTTAAAACTCCTAACCTGTTTTACTGCTGGCCTTTTCCAGTGGCCTTGGTAGTCTGAGGAAGAAGGGTAAGTTGGTGATTCAGGGTTATCTTGTCAGATGTCATCCTTAGAGAACAGTCATCTGATCTGGTCTTCTGTAAGGAGACGTATTGCTCAGCTCAGAGAGCTACTGACCTCATGATTAATGCATCTTGGAAAGGTACACAAGTACTGTGCATAAATTCTGTACTCTCAGGCCAAAAAAGGAAAAAAAAATAAAAAGACAAGGAAGAACTAACAGTGAGCAAAGGCATTAGAATAGAGAAGCTTTACAAATATTCCAGCTTCTCCCATCCTAGGATAGGAATCAGGAACAAGGGAGGGAACCTGTAGCTGTGGACATAATGTCCAAATGGATTTTAAAAAAGAATTTAGGGGGATTTTGCACCAAAATTGGGAGGAGAGGAGCTATCTGGCTAGGCCAACCATCTGTATTGTAAAAGATGTTAATGCCAAGGCTGATCTGAAATGGCATGAGGCAGGCGTGCACGAAGTCAGAGACTGTGTGGCCCATGTAAATCACTGCAGTAACAGTGTGGTACTTTCTTTGCATCCGTGGGGATGTGATCTTTGGCAATATAAAAACCAGTCAGCCCTCCTTTCAGCTGCTGTGCTTTCCCTCCGAGCATGTTGATGCAATTTAAACAGCTCAGCACTATATTTAGCACCAACCAAAATACCCACCCTCCTGTGCCCCTGAAAATTAGCTGTGTCTGCTGTATTTCTGTTCCAGTCCAATGCGAGTGTACACCATTCCCGAAGAGCTGAGTCTAGGAACCAGTGTGGCCAATATCACAGCTGAGGATCCTGACGATGAAGGTTTTCCTAGCCACCTCTTGTACAGCATTACTACCGTTAGCAACTATTTCATTATAAATCCGCGTAAGTCACACACATCCATCCTTAAATGTATCCTCGAATTCAGCCATTTGGATTGTTTTACAATACAGGTCTCTCTTGGTACCCAAGGGGGATTGATTCCAGGAACCCTGAGGATAACAAAATCCATGGGCCCTCAAGTCCCAGATAGAAAATGGTTTAGCAGCTGCCTATGCCTTTATGCACATCCTCCTATATACTTTAAATCATCTCTACATTACTTAAAATACCTAATGTAATCTCAATGCTTTGAAAATAGATGTTTCACTGTATTGTTTGGGATTAATAACAAGGAAGACAAGTCTGTACAGGTTCAGTACAGATGCAAACATCCCCCCCCCCCCAAAATAGTTCTAGTCCAAGGTTGGTTGAATCCAAGGATGCAGAACGCTGTATTTTCCTGTTTCTGGTCTGGGGCATGCCTTTGTGTCTAGGTCATCATTAGTTCCCAGGCTAATAATCAGTTACCAGGCATGGGCGTAGGGAAATGGAACAGGGTTGACAGGTGTGTCCACTTTCACCTTTGTGGGGGCAAAGAGATTTCTTTTCTCACCCATCATTTGGTTCATGGCTGAGATCCCTCTAACAACAGACAGATCCACAAGAGAAAAGCATACTAGTTTGTTTAATGTAAGCTTTATGTGACAGAGGAGCCTCTAGAAATAAAGATCCCAAAACAGGGAAATCTGTGTATATCTATGCTAAGTTTGATGAAGTGAGTTAATTGTGGAGAAGTATGACTGGAGCACAAAAAGGTGTGGTCTGATGATAATAAACTTGGAAGAACGTAGCAATGACCAGCCGTTCAGATTCCTCTTGGAATCTCTGTGTCTCTGGGGGATAAAGATGTTCTTTTCCTTCAGGTATAGGAAGGGAACCTCTGGAATGAAGGGTTTATGGCGGCTCCACAGGAAAGTCAGAGAATTCTTTTATTATGCTCAGGCAAAAAGGGCAGGAGAAGGGCAGAGAGACCTTCCTGTTTCTGCTGTTTTCTCAAATGCCAAGACGCCATATTTGAGGGTAATGTGTCCTGAATCCTGTCACCTTTCAGGAAGGCAGGTATGTAAGGATGGATGGGTTACCTGTCCTGCAGGCACCCTGAAGTCTTCTGAAGACAGGAGCTATGCCAATACTGGGCAACAGAAACAGAATCAAGTCACATATGTAATTTCAAAGCCTCTAGTAACCACATTTTAAAAAGTAAAATGAAACAGGAGAAATTAATTTTAATAAGGTACTTTATTTAACTCAACATAGCTAAAATATCATTTTAACATGTAATCAACACTTAAAAAGTTATTAATGAGATATTTTACATTAGTTTCCTTGGTACCAAGTCTTGGAAGATTGTTGTGTATTTTATATTCACAGCACATCTCCATTCAGTCTAGCACCATTTCAAGTGCTAAATAGCTACATGTGGCTAGTGGTGACCAGATTGGACAGTGTTACTCTAGATCAATCTGTTGCATTGTGGGAGTTATTTTCCCATCTGAGTATCTCAGTGCAGAGAAAGAAAGTTCTTCCCTTCTGTATGAGCCATCCTTTATTATTGGGGCCTTAGTATATACCAGGCATTATGCTAAGTGATTAACGTGCATTCCACCTCAAATACTAAACAAAACAACCCAATGAACTATTATAATCCCCATTTTACAGAAGAGGAAACTGAGGTTTGGGGATAAATGACCTGTGTAAGATCTCACAGCTCCTGGGTTGTGAAGCAGAGGTACCAACCTAAACTTCCTGACTGCAGGGCCTGCCCTCTTAACTACTACTAGACTTTTCCACCTCCAATCACCCAAACAGATTGAACTTTATGTAACGATTTCATGGAGGCCAGCCTTGGGCAACTTTAGGGGAAAGGAGACCTGTTCCCAGGAGAGGCAAGCAAAGGCATGACTGTGTTCTATCTCTGGAAACTTCCTATTGCTATTGTGGTCATTGTGGACCACAGTCACCTGATAACAGAGGGATGGATAAGCATGGTTGAGAATTATGTTCAGTCTGATATTGCAAAATTAAACTTTTAACAAGTAAAGAGGGCTTTTTAGCAAAGTTATCTTTGGTTGTAAGTGAAAGAAACTAAGGCAAACCAAACTAAGCAAGAGGAAAAAAAAATAGGTAAGGACATTTATCACAAGGACACTGGGTATCTCATAAGAAAGACTCAAATGGCTGAGGCATAAGAAGCATGTGAGCCAGTGCTGCTCCCGGAACCTCCATGCTAGTTCTGACTTTTTTCTTGTAGCTTCACTATTAACCTAAGTGATTCCTAAACATATGCCTGTCAGTTATAAATTCCCCAAGAAGAGAGCCCAGGGGATCAAGCTGGAGCCAGTTATCCACCTGTCCAGTCAACTATGGGGAAGGGCTGCTGCCAGGAGCCCAACCCCGAAGTCTAGTGTGGAAAAATTCTAGAAGGGTGAGACCAGATATCCAAGAAATGCCTAACACAGAAACTCCCACGGGTTTTCCAAAAAATTAGGTTTGTAGAGAGAAGATTCTCTGTGTAAGCCAATCCTCATATTAGAATGAGCCTTTCCATTATTTTCCAAGTTTCCATGTTCCTTTACTCTTCATTTATCTTCAAAGGGTCACGTTCTAACCTTTGCCTTCTCAGTGACTGGTACAATTCACGTGGCCCAGAGGATAGACCGAGATGCAGGCGAATTAAGACAAAATCCCATCATTTCTGTAGAGGTTCTGGTGAAGGATAGACCCCATGGAGGTCAGGAGAATCGCATCCAGATAACATTCATTGTGGAAGACATCAATGACAACCCTGCCACATGCAAAAAGTTCACCTTCAGGTATTCATGCTTTGAAACTTGTGCTGAACACTTGACCTCTTGGGTGGCCCTTGCCCTGTGGCTTCTCTGGTATGTTCGCAGGAGGAACTGAAGAATGATGTGCATTTGGGAAAATAGCTCGTGAAAATAAGTAGATTTGAACCATCCCATTTTGCTCACAGGTTTTCTTTTCATCATCCTTTCTTCTTCTTCCCTTTCATTTTCTTTCCTCTTCATTATCTCCCTTCTCCACTTTCTTACTCTTTTAAGAATTGTTTCTTATTTTTCTCCCTTGTATAACCTGCTCATCTCTGTTGGTGAAAAGTACCACAGGGACTTGTTAGCTACTCTCTGGACTGTGCGTTTTCTTTATTTATTGCCGCCAGTGGCGAGATGGTACTGTTAGCAGTTATAATAGATGCTTGAGACTTAGGATTAGTAAATAGGAACTCCCAGAGAAACATACCACGGGTAATGTGAATAAATCAAACAAAGTACTTATGTAAAACAAAACAAAGCATCTAATTTACAACTCAATTGCATATAAACAAAAGGCAACCAAAAGGGAAAAATGCAGATACAGGTGGGATGTGAGAGTTACTTTGTATATGTTGACCCATTCTTTGTCTCACAATCTATTCACTGTTATTTTAAAACAAAGCCCCTTGTGATCTTGGGTTAATAGGACTTTTGAAAACTATATTGTTTTTCTACTATTTTATCAAAAAGCAACACTATTAGTCATTTCCTGTCTTAGACTCATCTCTGGGGTTTCCTACCAGCCATTCTCTGGTTTCTTGAGAGCCTGAAAAAAGCTCTGGGAGGTGATAGGGGGACCCCTCAGCAGTGTGACCTTTGCCAAGAGAAGGCCCCGCATCTAGAGCAAGGCTGAAGATCACAGCAGATCTGTTCCAGATGTCTCCTTGGAGAGAGTCTCCTGAGTTTATCTTTGACTGGTTTTGCAAGTTTTCTCCAGGTGACTTTGAACACAGACCCAATAAATACAAAGGACAAAGGACAAGACAAGGATAGTCTAGGATGAGCAATAGAAATAAAAATTCCCATATTAGGTTTATGAACGTGTCTCTGTTCTTTCAACTGACATGCTCAGCATAATGCTAGAGAATCAGTGTGTCCTGAGTCTGATATCAATACAGGTGAATTCTGTTCTGGACATACCCTTGATCTGTCTGTTGAGATCCAGTCTCCACCCTGCACTGTGCCCCAGAAGGCTGACCTGCACGGACACCAACTGCTTCCCTTGCCTTCCAACTCTGCTTGGCCTGTGGGGAGCTCCGGAGGGAGAGGGCACTTATCTCCTTGCTCCCTCTGTGTGGACTGGATGTATCCCTCAGTCCTGGAGGTCTCAGCCTCCATAAGGCAACCCTCTCCACAAGATGCTTTTTGTCTCTGGTTTCAGAAACTGTTTCCTCCACTGGCTCCCCTGTGCCTAGAGATGGTGAGGGTGCTCCTGTCTTCTTAGCCCTGAAATACTAAAGCATCCCTGGAGATTTCCACATACCCCGTGAGCACTTTGAACAACCCCTTTTCAAAGGCCTCCTAGATTTATCTTCACCTGCCATCTGCTTCCTGCAGAGACCCTGGCAAAGTCAGTCACAATCTTGAACACATGATGGGCTCCTATCCCAGCCTCAGTGTTCATGACCACAGAGTCTGCTTCATGGATGGGAATGGTTGCAGTAAGTAGTTAGGATTGTGATTTCCACACTATTACATGCATAAATTATGTCCACCCTCTGTTGAGTCTGGGCCCTGGGATGGAGTCACACTTAAGCTTTCTTAGAAATTCTAAATCTGGTTCAGCGCCTGTGGCTCAAGTGGCTAAGGCACCAGCCACATACACCTAAGGTGGCGGGTTCGAATCCACCCTGGGCCCGCCAAACAACAATGATGGCTGCAACCAAAAAAAAAAAAAAATAGCCAGGCATTGTGGCAGGCGCCTGTGGTCCCAGCTACTTGGGAGGCTGAGGCAGGAGACTGGCTTGAACCCAGGAGTTGGAAGTTGCTGTGAGCTGTGATGCCACAACACTCTACCCAGAGGGACAGCTTGAGGCTCTGTCTCAAAAAAAAGAAAAAGAAAAGAAATTCTAAATCTATGTCAGTCCTCCCGGGTGGTCTGGTGGCATTGCAGCCTGGAAACTCCTCCCCTCTTATCTTCTCTGTCCCTCTGCCCCAGAGGTGGGGGATGGGGCTTCAGGCGTGAGAAGGTGTCAATGCCTGGAGAGGGCTATGCCGTCTCAAATCTTCCTTGTCCTTTTTCTTGCTTGGGTGTGTATCTGTTCTTTGACTTCTTGTGGTCAAGAGTCCCCTGAGGTGTAGGAGAACATTTGCAGCCTGTGTTCCGTATTAGCTGGTGAAAAAGCAGTTCGAATATCCAAGGCTGTTCTGGCCAGCACTTTACAGAGTCCTCTCTATAATCTCTCCAAATTAGCCCTGAAGGCCAACACCAAGTCAGTAACTGGACTAATTGTATTTATTACTGGAGGTATTCTGAACATCACTCAAGTCCCTTCCCTGGGCTTTTCCAGCAAGATTAACGCTTAGCCATCCTGTGACTGCCAAAAGGCTCCTTCGCCCACAGGCAGAAGTCCGCATGGCCGCGGGGCATTTGCACTCTGGGCAGCTGGGGGGCCGAGATGCCCTGAGACTGTAACCCCCCACCCGGCTTCTCTCCCCTCTCCCCGTCTGTGCCACCCTCCTCCACCAGCTCTCCTCCTCCCCTCCAGCTGTGTCAAAGCTGAGCGCAAAGCAGGTCAAAACAGAACGAAAGGACTCTGCAGTCTCTAACACTTGTCCCTCAGGATTTCTTCTCTGGGGGTTTCGGGCGCGGTCCCGGCGAAAGCAGGTGCAGGAGGGGTGGGGACAGCAGCAGGCAGCGGGAGGCCGAGAGCAGCCTGGAGGGGGCGGGCGCCCCCTGCCGCCCGCGTGAGTCCCCGCAGGTCCCCAGCCCTCAGCCGAGGCGCCCGCGGCGTTCCCAGGCTGGTGATGAAGGAGCCCTGCGCCCCGACGGAGGCATCAAAAGCGCCGTGACAGCCCCCGCTCTGGTTGTAAATCGTCCGGCGCTGGGCTGAAAGCGCTGCGCAAGCTGTTCGCTAGCAAGAGGCGGAGAAGGTCGGCCGATTCGGAACCGGCTGGGCGCAGTCACCTTTGCCTGGGGAGAGAATTGTGGTCAAACGGCTGGGAGCCGGGGCAGCTTGCCTTTGAGGCTGGGATTGATGAATGAGGGGGAGTGGCTTTCCAAGTCACGCGTTTAGGAGAAGAATACTAAGCGTTTGAGGAGAATGAAAGAACTTAATGGGCAGCTCAGAGGGGCCAATGTGGAGGCCGCTTTTAGAGTGCCTGAAATGCCTGGCTTCAGGACCCTGGATTCTTCGGATGATGTCATCTCCAGGCTTTAGCGGATAGATCCATCTGCATGCCTGGATATTCACTGATGGAACTCAGTAAAGTATACAGTGACTAACTCACACAATAGAGACTGGTGTCTGGAGGCAGCAACTTTGGACAGTCCTCTGAACCACTCTATCCTCCCTTACAAAGGTTTGCCAGAAATACTACTACAAACTTCTTGAAGTTGGGGGAATTAGAGGTGGTGTTTTTTAAAAGCTTGGTATGATACAGCATATGAGTGATGTTTAATAAAGAATATCTACTCTAAGTACTTCTGAATAAAATCATGACATTGTGTAATTAAGGCCAGAACCAGAGTGTCCACACGCCAATCCTGCTGAAGCCAGAGGAGGTGATCTTTGCCAGCCAGGCATCCTGGAGGCTCAGTTGTATGTACTTTCTCTCCAGCATACAAAGCCATTATCCTCAGCAGCCCAGGACCATCCTCGCTGTCAGACTTTGTTCTGAATGTTCTGAGCCTGGAATCCACTTTAACTGCCATTAAGGAGGCCATGGAATGTAGAAGGGAGCATACTTTTGGTTGCAGAGAGAGGTACAGAGGATTGAAGAACTTAATATGTTAGTCTTGGGTGCTCTGATGCTGAGGCAGGATTAAATGTGTGAGGCTTTTATTAGGGGAAATGTCCATGGGAGAAAATGGTGAGAGTCGTGGACGAGACTGAGGAAGTCATCTGACCAGGATGCAAGTCTGACCTGAGTGAAGGAAAGAGAGAGATGGTGGTTAGAAATGTTCTAAACTGCCATGAGTCTAAGGAACATTCAGTTAGGACATCGGGGGCCTGGAGATGAACTCAAGCATTGTAGGAGGAGTGAGCCTCTCTAGGTATCTCAGTCATTGGTACATGGCCTCACTGCAAACACAGTGATGAATTGCAGAGCCCAGCTGTTCAGGCTGTGTTCTTATGGTTGAAGGTGTTCTAGGCACATTCTCATGGCAGCCACAATATATTTTTGTAAGAAATACTGCCAAGGCAGAATATGATTAAGTAGTAAAAACAAAAACAAACAAAACAAGACAAAACAGAAACAAATTCCTCCTTGCCTGGAAGCCTGCTCCCTTGCAATGCGGTTTTGCTATTCCTTCCATCAAGAGGTGGCTTTCCCTTTCTACTCCTCAAATATGTGCTTGACCACATGAATTGCTTTACCACTAGAACGTTCACAAACACGGCACAACAGAGGCTTAAAAACTGCTTGTGCATTGGGACTTGCCCTTTCTTGTTACTTTTGGAACCCTGAGACCTCCATGCAATCAGCCTGAGCTAGCCTCCTAGAGCATGAAAGACAACAAGAAGCAGAGACCAACCAAATTTCCACCACCAGGCATGTGAGCAAAGCCATCCTAGACCATCCAGCTCCAGCCGAGCTGCCAGTGACCACAGAAACCAGCCAAAACAAACTAGAACCAAAAGAACTGTGGGAAAATCCATTTTGTTATGAGAAGCATTATTGTTTTTATTCACTAAGTTTGGGGCTGGTATGTTATGTAGTAAAAGCTAATTGACATGATTTATCTCCATTTTATCGATAGAGAAACTGAAACCTGGAAACATGTTAAGGGCTCTCAAGGAATAGAAGCCTAATGTGTTAACCAACCGGTCTTCCTCAGAGTCTCCCACACCAAGCTGGGTCTGCCTAGAAGGCTCTGAGTTTGGGGGGCAGCTTTACTCATTTGTGTTATTTGCCTCAACCCTAGAGTCAACTGAGATTGAGACCCCCCAATTTGACCCTTAAACTTCTACTAAGGTGTTGGGAAGTCCTTCTATGACATCAAAGCTACCAGAACACAAGTTGAGGAATTCTCGATTTTCAAAGCATGGGAGATGAGGGAGTACAGGCTTTTTCCCTAAGCAGATCATAAACTCCTGCAGGCAGAGGGTGAAATTTATATTTTTCTCTCACATTCTTTTTTGTGACTGTACTAGTCTCATAAGCCATCTCTCATTCATTCAGCAAATATTGATTGAGTGTGCCATGACAAAAGCAGGTAAAGATCTTCATGCAGTTTATACTCTGGGAGGGAAATAGACAATAACCATGGTAGATAAGTAAAATATATAGTATATGGGATAATGATAAGTGCTGAGAATTAAAAATAAATGGGGGAGGCTCGGCACCTGTGGCTCAATCGGCTAAGGCGCCAGCCACGTACACCTAAGGTGGCGGGTTCAAATCCCCAGCCTGGGCCCACCAAACAACAATGATGGCTTCAATCAAAAAATGGCCAGGCATTGTGGTGGGCCCCTGTGGTCCCAGCTACTTGGGAGGCAGAGGCAGGAGACTCGCTTGAGCCCAGGAGTTGGAGGTTGCTATGAGCTGTGATGTCATGGCACTCTACCCAGGGGGATAGCTTGAGGCTCTGTCT